>OMKL01140978.1:0-17471 GCA_900302295.1 Parasudis fraserbrunneri | reverse complement strand
CACTGAGTCACAGAGCAGGACAACACAGTGACGTAGGCTAATGAAGCCATTGAAGTGAGTGTGTGAAGTAACACTGTGAAGCGACATCTGACTGGACGCTGCTCTGATCTCTCTCACCTCTCTTATCAGGTTTGTCTGTCATATCTCATCCATCACACTGCCAATGGTTGAAACACAGATACCGCTACAATAATCTAGTATTGATTACTGAAAGATGCATGAAGATTTTTGATCATTTTGAAACGAGGACCGCATAGACTCGACCACGTATTCAATGACACGGAATAAGCATGTCATTTTCGGGGTTGAGCATACACAGTACTCATTTCAAGTGATGGACAATCGTGCTTAGTGCATCTTTAAGTCAAATTCAGTGGCAGCATGCTGTTATGCCACACAAGACAATGTTCAACCTCACAATCCCTTTTTCCTTTGCCTCTGGGAGAAGAAGAAGTATAAGGGCTTACATCAGAGTGGAGGAAAATAAACATGTCTTCCCAAACATTGATCCGTATTCCTTATGGAGCTGTGTTGATGAGGAGCCAATGAGTTCATTATGTTGACTCACTCACCAACCAGAGGTTTGTCCGACCCACCCCTGAATAATCGATGGACAAATGGCCGGCATGCCTGAGTCACTGAGTGTATTATACTGTACAGCTAAAACTATAATAATGTAGTCTTACACAGCACAGTGGCACCTCGGAGCGCACAGAGCCTGTTCACATCAATTAAGACCTAATATTATATCTTCATGAGTCTTGAGAGATATCAATGGATAATCTGTTTACCAGAAAGTAAAGTGAATCTTTTGCAGTAAATGAGTCACGTGAATGTCACATCAGCACACGAATGTTACCCTGGTAACAAAGTCAACTAAATCCTGCACCAGGTTGATCAACTGTTGGTTTTTTGCCTGTTAAGGTTATGTGTATTATGGTCGGTGTGGTAGTGGAAAATAAAGGTGGTAAACTTTTAACTCCAGTCAGTGATCACCATTAGGCAAACAAACACCTGTATCAACAAAAATCTATTTCATCAATCAGTCACGTCATTTTCTTGCATAGGTCTGATTCTACTTACCAATGTATATACCAATGTTTTTGTTTTTTGTTTTTTTTGTATCATGAAGATGTACATCAGCTCAAAAAGGTGGGCAAACTACTACAAACTATACAACTAACAAGGTGGGTAAACTGAATTTAGGTGGGTTTACCCTCCTCTACATCCCTGTGTAATGTTGTAACAAAACAGTCATCTTTGAGAATGATGAGATGAGACTAGTTAGCTCTGGAGTCACTCTGAAGACAACCAAATAGTTAACTATCTGGAGTCAGTCTACTAACATGAAGACGACCGACTAGTTAACTATCTGGAGTCAGTCTACTCACATGAAGACAACCGACTAGTTAACTTTGGAGTCAGTCTACTCACATGAAGACAACTGACTAGTTAACTCTGAAGTCAGTCTACTCACATGAAGACAACTGACTAGTTAACTCTGGAGTCAGTCTACTCACATGAAGACAACTGACTAGTTAACTCTGGAGTCAATCTATTCACATGAAGACAAGTGACTAGTAAACTATCTGGAGTCAATCTACTCACATGAAGACAAGTGACTAGTTAACTATCTGGAGTCAGTCTACTCACATGAAGACAACGGACTAGTTAACTCTGGAGTCAATCTACTCACATGAAGACAACCGACTAGTTAACTATCTGGAGTCAGTCTACTCACATGAAGACAACTGACTATCTGGAGTCAGTCTACTCACATGAAGCGTAGCTCGGACTCACGGCGCACCAAGACCTCTCTCAGGCGCTGGATACGAGCCATCTCCACTTCGATCTCATCTGGAGACATGGTGCTCTCTGCCATGGACACATCTGAATGACCTGGACAGAGAAAAGAGGCGAAAGGAAGTATAAGGAAAGGGACAGAAAATAGAAAGTGGGTAGGAGTGAGAGGGAGATATTTTTCAAACATTCCAGAGAGGTTTTTTAACTTTAAATTTTCAAAGCGACTTCACTTGTTACATCCTCCACGTCAGACATTGTGAAATATTTCAGTACACCATGTTCTAGTTAAGCCCTAGCAATGAAAGAAAAAAGGAACAAGACTTTGAACAAAACACAGTATCGTGGCCCGTGTCTATTTCATTCTCTAATTCTTTATCTTGGACAATGCTCTGGGCTTGAGGCCTGTTTAGCAGTTTACATTTACAAGTAATAGACTACTCACTGTACTCACACCAATTGAATTTAACGCACCAGAGAGCCCACAGACAAGACACCCATGGCTTATTTGTGATGCAAATTAAACATGCCAATTCATTCTCATGAACAATGTTTTCAAACCTAATTATCTCAAGTTTGTAAATTGGAGTGTAGCTTATATTCATAGTTAAATACAGTACAGACTGAGTCCTTTTGGGTGATATATTACATTCCCATTCCCATTCCAAGTGATTAGGATTAACTTTACGACTGCAAATAGATGGGCTGTGCAATAACTGAATCCGATGGTGCTTTTCAGAGGACTTTTAGCATTTTTGAAATTGAAACCATTTACTTAGAGTGTTTCTTGGCAAACCTGCTCTAGCTTCATCCTCTTACTATGTGTCATCTTACTGCAACTGCAGCCAAAAAACTAAATGCATGTGGGAATAAAGGTTGTGCATAATTGAAAGAGGTAGAAAAAGCAATACTCGTGCATCAATGACTCAACATTCTCCATTTGTTTGTTTTGGTCTTGGGATCTATCTCAGTGTGCTAAAACAGTTATGACTCATAATCACTTGATGCCAAACCCCCCTGTTGTGGGCCTTGTGGATCATAATGAGCAAGACAATACTGCCAGAGTCAGGGTATCTGTGAGTCTTTTCAAGGATGAAGGCATTAGCAGATAGCGAGAAGGGTCTGATGACGTTTAGAGGGCCAGAAACCTGACACTGACATGGATCAATGACCTACAGTTACTCCACACAGATAGAGCTAATCCCCCTTGAACCAGGGCCAGTGACCTCACAAAGACCACTCTGCCAATAGCAGACAGAGACCATACACCCCACAGCCAATAAAACACACTCACACTGACAGAATGTTAATTGTATTGATGACGGTAGTGAGCAACACAGCAGCAGGGGCACCTCGAACGCTGACCAACCACTGAGGTTGTTCTTTTCTTTTTAAACCATTACATGTATACTGTATCGTGTGGATGATGACTGCTGATGAGTCTGATATGCAGCAACCTTCTCCTCGTGCCTCTGACAGGCCATATTACAAACAATATCTTCCCCTGTCACTCTGGGCAAGACATAAATATTTGACAGGCCAAGGATATACTGTACCAGAGGGTCAGGATGAGCAAACACGATGTCTGCCACATGACCGTGCACCGGCATTAAACAACAAAAGGGCACCTCAACTCTTTAACAGGGAGGATTGGAGTGCTCTTTTCTTTAATGAGATTCTGATGGATGTCCTTCCTCATTTTAAGTGAAGATGATGGTGACCTAAAATCTACTTGTAAAAAAGTACATCAATAAACACGTTCTATATGGCAGGGTAGATGGGACCCTATCCTGGTCCACCATGCACTGAAAATGCTCTGTGAGCCTGGGGCCAAGCTAAACTACTGCAAATGCATTGTAAAATATTAAACTGCAGGGGCTTCAGTTGGAAAATTGGCCCAGAGTTTCTCCATTCCTGGAAAGCTGACATTTTGGAGATACAAGTTTTTTTTTCTTTATAAACCTGGAAATAGAAGGTATTTCATATTCAGAAAAAGTAAACAAACAAATGCATGAGAGAAAGATTTTAATTTGAATAAATACAGCTGTCGAAAAATATTGCCATGGACGTCATTAGTGCATTAAATCAGGCCTCCTCTCTCTTCCTCTCTCTAATCGTGGTCTTCCTCTGTGCTGCTTTCATGGCTGCCTGCTGAGAATGGAGCTGACTCACCATGGCACAAACAAGCCTTTACAGGAGGGACTTGTTTGTTTACGATTCACTGATGTTTGAATCGTTACCCGAAAGTGCTGGGCGACAACAGATGTGGTGTGGAGTCCAAATAAAAGTTCTGTTTGACCCAGCTGTCATAAAAAGCAGCTTGATAACAACAACAAGAAAACCGATCGGAGAAACAGCAGGAGCCAAAGTCAATAACACAATGTGATAAACTGTCTGGAGATTATCTCTGTCTGTCTGTAGGTCTCTCTCTCTCTCTCACACACACACACGCGCGCACGCGCACGCGCACACACACACACACACACCACACACAACACGCTGACCATCAATAGGAGCGGGCTGCAGTGTGTCCTGACTGGCCCGTTAAAGTGGCTGAGAGCCAGCTCAGTATTGAATTCCACACATAGGCTGTGAACTGACGACTGCTCCTTCTCAACTGAGGAAACTGTCTTAACTCACTGTTGGACACACACACACACACACACACACATACGTGGTCTGCATCAGCAAGGAGATAATGGAACTAACTAAACTCGAGAGTGAAAACACGGAGTGAGAGCAGGCCGCTCATTAGAAACAGACTCATTCATGTTCCAGGGCCCAAATGGTTTACAGAATGGGATTAATGACAATGTGTTGCCGTTAAAGTTTCAGTCAACATTTCAGCAGCAGCAGTATATACAACACAGTGTCCCCCTGCAGGGAGTGTCCCTGGCTTCACTGCAGATGTGATCCAGACACACCGCACTAATTAGCCCAATCTAATTACTGTAACTGCATTAGAGTCAACCAGCGCATCAATATACGTCATGGTTATTGATCAGTTACTGACCAGACATAATAAGAGGCTTGATGTCACAGGGTGAAGAGGCCATATCGGTTTGATGATGTGGAACTGACAGCATCCTCTGCATAGATTGAACTTCCGATACTGGGTATGTGAAGTACATTCATAATAGTTCCCACTGTAGTCTGTAGCTACAGTACATGAGACTGTATCCCCCCTGAACAGATGGTGAAAACAAACTAGAAATTACAAGGTAACACTTTCAATGGCTGCTTTTGTATTTCAAATGAGAGAAAATGTGTGTGGAGAGGTCTCTCCCCTTCTCTCTCTCACTCTCTCTCTCTCTCTGTGTGTTTTGGGGTCCCATTGCTGGAGAGAAATGGGGACAAAATGGAACGTGTGTCTGCATGTGCGTGTGAGAAAAAGAGAGAAAGAGAGAGAGAGAGATGACTGACTGAGCCAATGTCTAAAAATAGCCAGTGCCATTTTTTTTTCTTCAGTGTTGTATTAATCTGAGAGTTTCTCTCCCCCACCCTGTTCTAGTCTGTTGAGTCAACCTCGATGGAACGAATCCAGACAATACAGTATTTAGCATCCTCTCTCACTTGAGATTTAGTCACACTGGTGCATTTGTAACTTAGCCTGATCCACATCAGTATACATAAAGGGAACCTTCAACTCAATTACTGTATAATCTGGAAATGTATAAAAACACTCCCTTCAAACTGTCATACATGCCCCAAGCTTTCGTTATTGGCCGTTTATTTTACTGATTGCCATAGTGCCACAAACACTTTTATGTGGGGAAATGTTCTGAAGAGTGCTGCCGTTTGTTTTTAGCCAGATCTGCTCCAGCAGAGAATCAAAACACAGCAGGTAGATGTATCTTGCTCCACTGTCCTGTATCAGGCAGGGGCACACATAAAAGAAAGGCATTAAAGGAACCAGACAGACAACTTTGAAAATGTACCAGGCCTTCAGTATTCAGCCAGTTTAGACTAAGGTGCATTCAAGGCTATTCTCCTGAGTAAATTGATAGGTTTCATGAACACAGACATTAGTGAGTATCTAATCATATCTACCTGTCCAGCCTAGTCTCTAGCTGTGAAATAAAAAGAATATAAGGCAACCTCACTGAGTAAAATGTGATAGTTATTTTCATGATATCTGGGATTCAATGGGATAGCAGTGAGGCATAAACTGATGTTTGCTGAAACATGCATTTGCTAAATGCATGTAAAATAAAATAAAAACAATTGGATGATGTGGACTTTGCTTTGTCATTTATTTGATCGTGTTTATTTCAGGATAAAGGGCAATAAAGCCTAATATTCTCAAGCATGCCGCTCACCTTTGTCTGTTGTCCATGCCGTTTCTGACACTGCGCCGTAGCTCTTCAATGCGCGCTCGGTGTCCGAAATAGATTTCTTCAATTCCATTGCTGGAATCGATTTATAACAAACTGCTTTTCGAGGACGTCTAATGTGGTTCTATAGGAGGTTGGTTTACTGAGCCACTTCCAGATAATTCAGTGTCGCCCGATTACAAGGCTCCAGCCGCCCGCGACGTTGAGCATCTTTCTTCAAGCTTTCAAATCCCTTGACGTGTAGAGGGGAGAAGGATACACAGAGCATGCGCAGTCCGTGAAAGCGAGTGTGAGGAATGGAGACACACAGCTGCTGCACAGAGACAGCGCCAGCTAAAAAAAAAAAAAAAAAACTACAGTAGCCTTGGTGTTAATGATCTTGCCTTTTTCCCCTATGATTCTCAAAGGATTCTTGCTTAGCTTTTTTAAACACACACACACACACATCGCTAGACCTAACATATCTGCCTTGATGCTTTCTTCATATCTGTTATTGGCAATGGTTAATCGATAGATCTGTATGGACAATTTCTGAAGCATCTTTTGAGCTTGAATGCAGCTGAGAATTTCTGTCAAGAGCACGTAGCAGCTGCCTGATGCCCCCCCCCCCCTTAATTAGCTGTTACTAATTGAAACACTTAACTTTTATATTAGAGAGAGAGCGAGAGAGTTGTGACTTATCTTAGAGACAGAGCTACCCGTTTTATTACAATGTGAGAAATCTATATTCAATATTCAATACCTTTTTTGCTGGAAAAAAAAGTGTGTTATTCTGGCTACACAATGTGTGGCAACTTGCCATGATCTGAGGGACACCCAATGGGAAGACAAATGATAGCTATTTCTATTGAATTGAGATAGAGAGAGAATAATATGTTTACTTCCTAGTAAAGACTAGCCAACAAACGGTCACAATGAATCAATGAGGTTTCCCATTTTTATTCAACAATAAACATGACATAGCCAGCACACCAGTGTACATTTTAGTTAAAAACATTAGCTTGTAATAAATAGTGCAGAAAATCACCTCATCATAATCAATGAAAACAGTATAAAGACAGATATGTTGTCAGATTGTTCCCCAGTAGAACGCTAACCATTAGGTATTATACATTATACCACAGTTAGGTATACCGGTATTATACATTTAGCTCATTTTGAAACACTGAAATATTTAGACCTTATAAATATGGGGTATACTCAAATACATTCTTGAAGAGTTTGATCAGTAGATGGAAAATTTGGAACTTTCTTAATGCACGGTAGATTGGAATATAGATGTTTCACTTCAGTATTTACAAACATTACCAATGTAAACCAAGCATTTCAAAGCTGCAGAACACAGCAAACACAGCGAATACAGTTGTCTGGTGTTAGTCCTTGTGTCAAGAGTTCAGTGAAACAACTCTAAAATTAGAACATCAACGTGTCTCCATTCCTCTTTTTTTTTGCTGGTGGTGGGGGTAAACCCGTTTGTTTACGTTTGGATCATGTGCCTTTAATTGAATTGACCTTTTATTTCAACAAAATACAGCAGTATCAAGGCAGCAAAGGCTTGACTGAAGCATCTGATGTAAATCCAGTTATTCCACTGGGCTATAAGTTACTTTGACATTTTGGTCAGAAAGAAATAGCATTATCTACTACTCCTAAATTAATATTATTATTGACAGACACTACTATACAACCACAAAAGAGACATTCACGTGAAGGGATGAAACTGATATTCAAGAGATATGAGTGCTTAGAATTATTTGATCTTGTTCCAACATTAAAACAACATTACAACAACAGTAAAACCATTACAACCTACATGCATTTTCACAGCATCCATTCACTTCAATGGGACACATACAAACAGATACACATACTGTGCACACACTTCTCTGGGTAAACCTAAAACTGCAATTACATTGTACCTGAAGTGATATGACCAGAAACCAATAAAAGAGTGATGTCACATCTATCTGTGACAGTGGTAATCACAGGGAATATCACATCATTTCACTTGTAGGATATATTATTCCTATGCCCTAAAGATTTTCTCTTTGTATTAGTGAATAATCACTATTTATTATAGAAAGAAGAGTTTGTCTCATCCCCTAATCTGGGATGGTACACTGGGACTAAGAATACAATACATAATGTTTAACATGTGGTTTCACATACCTAAACAAACAGATACTGTGACATATATCAATATTGTCCTTCTGAATATCATGAGGGCCTATACGGTACACTGATGTGCGAAGACTCCAGCTTTGACAGAGCCGTTTGTATTCACAAGTACGGAAGTGTCTTATGAGATTGAACTGAGTGAATTTGTAGAAACCCCGTATAGTGAAAAATCACTATCTTTCCATTTTACCTTACAGCTCTGGGTGTATTGCTATATGTACCAATGCATGCCAAAAAATGACATAAATGTAATTTTCTTGTATCTTTATATTGACATTTCATTCCTCTCTAGAACAACATTTGGTGGCAAACCCATCCTGCACTTGGGGGGGAAGCACAATAGAACCCATCCTGCACTTGGGGGGGATGCACAATAGAACCCATCCTGCACTTGGGGGGGATGCACAATAGAATCCATCCAATAAAACCTAATCATCGATTTTATAATAATCCCACTTTCCTGCTCCCATCATATAAAACGTTCTTCCCACTGGCCCTCAACATTAGAGCGAGGGCCAATAACAATGTCACTCTCTGTTTTACTGTTTATATTTGGTTCATGTTCAAATCCCACCCCAACATACATTAAGAAACACAATAAACTGCAAAAGTCAACCACACTAATAAATTATGTGCTTATTCCATGTAATTGTACATGGTTGAGTCTACACGGTTCTCATCCCAAATGTGAAAACATTTTGTGCTTCTTTAAGCTCAAGTATACTCTATGAAAAATCCCTTTAAGTAGTGGTTTGAAATGGAATTGAAACAACCAATGTAGGCCAGGTAATATCAGCATCAACCTTGCAGTTGATGGTTGGAATCCGGAAAACTAGATCTATATCTTAGATAAAATGTAAGAATAAAGAAAAGCATACAATTGTGAATCTGAATGAAAAAGAGAGATATAGAGAGACACACCATTCCACACAATACCACAATATTGGAAATAGATAAGACATGGGCCACATGGACATTTGCGTGGTACAGCTAACTTGCTACTCCAGTCTTTCTTTACACCTGTTAGCATTACAAAGTTATCAATTCTGACAGTTTTACAGTCTGTTGTCGGCAGAGACAATCAAAGACCTAGCTTGACACATCAGACCCATGGAACGTATGCAAGCTAGCTCCACATTGGGTCTGAAAGCAACACATTGAGAGATAAAACAAATAGCTTGCCGGCGAAAATGGTGGTCAATAAAGTCAATTTGACTTACCATGGTGACGTGATGTGGCTTTTTATATCAAAGTTTAGAATAGCTGGCATGCGCAAACTTTGCCTTGCTGCTGTTGTTAGTACAGAGAGGGGCACAATTTTGTCTTTTTCTTGTACTTTAATGTAATCACAGTGCCAGGAATTCATTGCAGGATCACCATGGTAAGTCAAATTGACTTTATTGACAACCATTTTAGCCAGCAAGCTATTTGTTTATGTCCCAAAGTGCCGCTTTCAGACTCAATGAAGAGCTAGCCTGTGTACATTCCATGGGTCTGACGTGTCACGCTATCAAAGACTCTATGTAAAAGTCAACATTAGGGATGCACTGATATGCACATTTTGGAGCGATACCGATAATACATTTTCTGTTATGGCTGATAACGATATTTATAGATATTGATATCGACTATAAAAAAAAAATGAAAAGAAAAAAATTTACAACCATCATGCATTTGTGTACATATTGAAAGTGATAAGAAATTAAAAATTTTACTGTAAAATGGAAAATAATTTGTCTTTATTTCTGTTTCTGCAGTCAATTTCAGTGGTGTTGTGTGCATGCAAGTACCCAAACAAAACCCATGTGGTTTAATAAAAAAAAAAAAAAAAAAAAAAAGCTAAACTAATCATTAGAAATTATCATTGGTTGTTCAAATCTACCCAGTCCTGCTCATCAGACCGACACAGATGAATTAAAAAATCACTATCAGCCAATATATGTTTGCCGATATATATCAGCCCAATTATGCTCATCGGACCAATAAATAAGAATCACAGATAGGGTCCAGTGTCGATATGGTCGCTGATATATCGTGCACCTCTAGTCGACATGGGTGACATCGTAACAGGCTAACACAAATACTAAATAGGCCTACGTGTTTCCATTTTGTTCACAGACAATCTAAAAAATACAGGAGTTGGACAAGTGTTTGCCCCACCAGTGTCTCCCACTTAACCCTGCCTCTCCCTTGTGTAATCTGTTACCGTTATAGTAGTCTTGCACTTCCCAGACCTTTCTTCACACTGCGTTAAACACTGTGCCAGTGCAGAGGAAATGTCTGGCATAAGGGTCTTAGCATTTAAGAAAAGAGAAAAAACTTTCTGGGTTGTTCAACCAATCAAAATCATTTTAACTCAAGGGGCAGTGCTATTGCAAAATACAGTAGTGCAGAAAGGGAGGAGAATGGAAGCCAATGGAAGAGTTATACCCACTTACAACACCCTGGTCAGACTACTATTATAGGCTCCACTCCCTTATTCAAGTAAATGGATGTTTGATCCAACTTTCACCAGTCATAATTAAATAAATACAAATTAACCTTCAGTAGTATCATAGCATAGTAACTCAAGACTGCAAAATATGAGAAGTAGATGTTTTAAGACAAACTGTTTTGTACAGTCAATTTGGAATCGGTGCGTTTTTGTGCTGTTTTGTTGTTGCTGAGTGCACAGTCATTTTCACTGGCTTCTGCTCTGCTTTTGTCCGTACTTGTTTATCCTGTTTGGGTGTCTGGGATTTGTTCAATACACCAGGCGCATACAAATGGAAGCTTCCAGGTTACCATGCCAGTCCCTTGGTGTCAAGTGTCCAAATGACAGGTACATTTGTAAATCAGAACTTAATGTGCTGTAGAAACAAAACTGAGATTCTGAAATTCAGAGCACTGTCAGACTTCCTTTCCATACATTCAGGGTCGACAGTGTAAAAGCAGACGTTGGCTGCAGAGGAGGTTTATCCAACCAACCAGCTAAACCTGCCACTGCTATCAGAATCACTAGCAAAACAAGTGCTAGGACACAATTTATCTCAGCAATTTAATTTACATCCTAGTCAAACATGTGACTGGGTTGTTGTTATTATTACTAGGATTATATTATCTTTCCTCATACTTGCCATCCGGTTTATAAATCACTCTTAATTGTCTGTGTTATGTCTGTATGTTGTTTGTCTCACTACCCCCATCCCTTATTGTACAGCAACTTTGAGTTCTAGAAAAGCACTATATAAATCCCATTTATTATTACTATTACTATTATTATTATTATTATTACTATTATTATAAAAATGTTTGGCCTATTACAATAGAATCAGAGTTCTCTCTTTCTGAACAGTTTGGCCATAGTGATAAGCCATCAGATGGGATTTGGGAAGGCATCCAACAAGACTTAACTTGAACTGCTGTGTGATGTGTGAACTGTGTGATGGTTCAGGAGGACTGAATGACATCATCCAAGTTGTTGACATGTTTTATGGGCATGGTCCATTGGGCCCATTGTATCCTGTTACGTACCAGAACTTTCCTCTTTGGGTTTTCTTTCTTGCTCTTTAGTGAGTGGTTTCAAATCTTTCTGACCTTGCGACTCCTGTGTGGGTTTAGACTCTGCTGTCTCATGTTTTGGTGCTGTTACCTCCTCTGTAAGGTCTGTTGCCTCCTCTCTAGTGTCTGCTTGCTCTACTTTCTCACCATTGCACAGCTGGTCTTTGGGGGCAAACATCCATGCCAGAGCAGCCCCAGCTGTTCCATCTCCACTCTGACGGGAGAAGCATAGGAACGTGGCCCAGATGAAGGCACAGCAGCCAGTGTAGGTTGTCCGCACGTACAGCGGCACCAGGGCAAAGTTGACAAACTGATGTAGCGAGAGAGATAGAGAGAGGGATAAAAGTCAGAGAATTACAGTCACTTCACAAAGTATTACCCACCTTAAAGGGCCACTCCGGCAATTTTCAACCTTATTCCTATTGTTCTGTTGTGAGGAGGACATGTGATAATCGGACATGTGACTCACCAATGTTTTCTGTGTCTCGAGAGCTCGGCCGCATCGGCACCCTGAGAAACTACCCCGGGTGACGTCATCCGGACGAGAGAAGACCTCTACTGAACTGCAGACACTATTTCCTCAACTATTTCTTCAACTTTCCTTGAGTTGGGCCGACTACAGTTGAAAATAGTTGAGGAAATAGTGTCTGCAGTTCACTAGAGGTCTGCTCTCGTCCGGTTGATGTCACCCGGAGGAATTTCTCAGGGTGCCGATGCGGCTGAGCTCTCAAGACATAGAACACATCGGTGAGCTACATGTGCGATTATCCCATGTCCTCCTCACAACAGAAGGGTTGAAAAATCGGCAAAGTGGCCCTTTAACATATTGGTCTGCTGCTACTACATGATTTCAGGATGCATCTCTTTGTATATTTTGTCACAATGGAAAATAAATTGTAGAATATTTCTGTGAATTAATAAAATTGCAATATATATATAGTTGAAATTGGGTTTTCCAACAAATGTGGTTGTTTACCTGCATGAATGGCCAGAACATCAGCCCAGTCTGAAAAGACAAACAAAACAATCAACATCTGTAGCAAGTGTTACAAAGGTATTACAACGTGTCAACACATGTAACAAAAAGAAAAAAGCTCAAATATTTGAAGACATTCTGTAAGAATATTTCTATGTAGACATTAGTCTTTAAGATGAATCATGCTGACCAACTCCTATGGAAAATAATGTATGTGGGAATTTTAGTTTCAAGCTTGAAGGGTATAACTCTTTGAGTCACCTGATACTTTTGTAGCACTTTGAAGGGACAGCCAGAGCCTATAGGTGTACTGGATAATAAATAAGCACACTCTTATGCAAAGGATATTCATTTAATAATACTGTGGCCTTGTCAGGTACTGTTCTAAACCAAGTACCTGACACTCCCTCACACATACTGATACTGTATGAGTGGCTCACCTTGTATGTATTCAGGAATTTTTCTCTCCAATCTTCCAGAATGTCCTCTTTGCCCTCCAAGAAACTAACCCCTACAGAAGGAAAAAAGTACATCAAAGCATAATGTTATTTATTTAGTGTGAAAAGAGAACTGGCTAATGACTTTCCTTTTTTTCATTTGACCGAGGCCAAAGGCTTTCATAGGCCTGACTCGGCTATCTGTTCCTGTAGACAAGTCTGTCTTTTTTTTTTTTGTTTGTTTTTTTTGTCCTAGTTGAGCTGTTCTGTCTTTCACCTGACCTCTGTTAGTCAATGAATGAGTGGTAGTATTTTGAGAAAAGAAGAGCAAAGGAACGAGTTCTAATGTGTTATAGATTGACAGATTTTGAAGTTAATAATTAACTTTCAAGACAGAATGTGTCAATGTGAATGCTCTGTGAAGTCTAGTGTCCTGTCCCCTTCTGACCTGTGTAGAATACACTGGTGGCTAAGGGCGCCGCCGTAGTCTGGTCCAGGAAAAGTTTACGAAACACCATCCCGGCAGAATTCCCGGGAAATCTCCGTTCTAAAAAACGCATCCAGAAGAAGTTGAAGTTGCCATGGAAACTGAACGCGACAATGGCAACATTTCGAGTGTGCCTCCAATCCATTTCTTCTTTCCGCGAAAACCACTGGTGAACGAAATCCCCACCGGCGAACAGACAACCATATAGGGTTACATTGGTAACCCACGGAAAACGTTTAACATGTCTTAAAAATGTATTTCTCATATTTTCGATTAATGTCGCCTTTCAAAACATTTAGGTCCCGTGAACACAGCAAGAATGGTGTGAAATGTTGGTGTGAAGCAGTTTGACATCCCCTCTGATTTCATCTCCGCGACATCTGAAATGTAATTTATCCTATCCATCCAGTTTTCGTTATTTAAGACACATAATAAAAGAAAACAGTATTTGATAAATAGATTATTATTCGGTGGAAAAATGATAAAGCAAAGAAATAGGCACCGTCCTAACTACGCAGACGGATGAGATGGTCAGAGTCCAGGCCAGAGTGTACACAGTTCATTTTCTTCTGTAGAGAGCATTCAACGTAAAAGTGGTACAGCCCTCGTGACGCAAAATCAGAAGTTGGAAGGCGGAGCAACATCGTTGGATAATCTGATTGGATGAACGTATTGTCATACTGAGAGCAGTCAGGAAAAAAAAAGTACTTTCCTTGATGCAGTGGTTCTCAACCTTTCCCGTATTAAGGACCCCCAAATTGATATGCCTACAAGGCTATGGACCCCAATTTGGAAAGATTTTGTCCCAGGGACCCCCATCTGAGAAGATATTTGTTGCTAGATATGATTTAGTCCAGAATTTAATAACTGTCTATCATGTAGTTGAAGAGATAAGTAGAGAAAGTGAAGCCGATGATCCTAAGTCACTCTTACATGTTCTCTGGTTGGGCTAACCTCTACTAGTGAATGAAAGAGTAAAATTAAACTATTACCCATTTTTTTGGGCACCCCCTGGAACTCCCTCAAGGACCACTGACTTGGCGATCTTGAACTCCCTCAGGATCTGTTGGCCTGATAGTCACTTTATCACATTCAGTGGTCACATATCTCGCAGTTAATGCTGGTTCTCAAAACATTATTAATTACCCTACCCAATAAGAATTGATACCCGGATATTGTGTTTATTAAGACAAGGGTCTACAGTAGAAACAGAAACATTTCAAACTGGATTAGGCCACGTTTACATGTATTCATTTACAAACGTTCCAATGGACTAAAATGTAGAATGCTTTTTTAACACATCTTTCAGAAGTGGTGACAATTATTTAGATGTGAACTAAAAAGAGATTTCCCCCAAAGTTGGACAAAACAAAATATGAGAATCATATCTTACAGGAATCCAAACTTCGCTTGCATACACATTCTTACACATGCATGCAGATTCTACACTAATATACTCATTCACAGCCATATACAGCAGTAGGTACATGTGGTGAAATAATTGTTGTCTTCAACTCTCAAGAGTTTTTGTGGAGAAAATGAATCCTTGCTTTGCTCTTCAAGGGTCCTCAAGTCTACAGCTTCCCTTCTCCTGTGTGGCTGTGTGGCACATTTCATATATTCACTCAAGTTACTGTTGTTCCAGAAGTTCCCTTATTTGTAGATCCCTTATCTGTAAAACAGTGGTTCAACTGGACACAGGACAACAGCAGATACACATGGCAAGATTCTGATCAGCACATGGTACGACTATGATCCTGAAAGTGGTGTAGGGTGCAGACGTGAGGCTTTTCTCCTAAGAGTAAATCCAACCACCACAAGCATCAACAGAATGACCTGTACTTTTTTTTTTTTTTTCAAGAGCACACAGTTACTATATTAGTCTTCTTCTGAATGTAATTCTTCACATATCTATCTATCTGAGACACACTAAGTACATGTACACATTTCACCAGAGGGGTCAGAGTCGAGGGTCAGCTATTTGCGGCACCCATGGAGCAAGTAGGGGTTTGGTGTCTCGCTGAAGGACACTTTGACAGGAATGGCAGTCAGTGTGACGTTCCGGTAACGCAACGGTCTCTCTAAACACCAGGCCACCCCGTCTCCCTTCCGGCACTCTCTGCACTGGGGCCAGCCAGCGGAGTCAGGAAAGTATTTTCCAAAACAGTCAATACACACAGAACAACCCACATTCCAATCACAATATCTTAATGTAAAACAATGACGGTTTGGCGTAAGAGGCAGAGGAGTAACAATGTCTTTCATAAGAAGCAAAAAAAAGTGTCTTTTTTTAAGGTGCAGTGGAGGATGGGAGTGGGGCACTATGGCTGGGGGGCCCTCTCCCATTCCCCCTCCTCCGTCCTGTGGTACAGGTGAGGCTGGCCTCCAGGGAATAGGCCATCAGAGTTGGGGTGCTCTAAAAGGAACTGGATTGTGGACTTGATGTGCTGGACAAAGTGTGGGGGCTCGGCCATAGGGGAAGTGGACAGGTACTACGGAGAGAGAGTAGAGTCAAACAGACTATACTGATAACACATTCATATACAGAAATTAACTGAACTACTAGTGTGCTTCATCTCTCTTGCTGTGGGAAATACTTAAATAGTAATAATTTTTTGAAATAACGAAATATAGCAAGAAGAGAAACCTAAGCTAGCTCTAGCATAAATATACTGTATAATACATACGCTTTAAGCCTAGCACATTACTTCCAACAGCCTTTACCTTTAAAATGGTGTCATCATTTTGTGCCAGCCAGAAGGAAAAATCCATATTTGGGGACCAATTGCAGGGGCCGATTTTTACAAGTCCACGCCTTGAGTCATATATGTCAGCCATCTACAGGGACAAAACATGTCTTAATTTATTACTTTTACTTTGAAAAGTGAATGCCTTGAAAGATTTACTTCCAGTGTTGGTTGTCAATCTGGGGGTTCTAACAACCCATTGGCTCATAAAACTATATATATATTTTTTTTCTTCTTTTTTTTTTTTTATCACACATTATTATTTATTAAAATCTAATAAAGATGCAAATTATCACATCAATAATTATTGTAAAAAGTATGTTTGAATGTTTGCTGTATCTGTATTTACATTTTCAACCTCGCTAGGCTTTCTCTAATATCAAATTAAAATGTAAAGCATGAATTGGGAAAATTTAAATAATGTTCAAGTATTCCAGTTCCCTTCTCCCTAAAGCTACATTTACATTTCTGCACGCCTCGGTCATTGTGTTCAATGGAGAGGGTTTTCCCGCCAGTCAGAGCTGTGTATGGCCAATGGCTTTACAGTAGGTTGTAGTCACTGGTAATTTCCAATGCAGGGGACATGCAGGAGAGTGGCACTCTCCCACTTCTTTGCATTTTCAAATGATAAACCAAATGTAGATCATAAGGAAGAGACCAGGACAACACTCCAATTTGACTTTTTAATATGCCTACCAAATGTAGGCAGTCTACACTAATGCCCATGAGCTAGCTTTGAATTCCTATTCTTTGTTACACATGGTTCTTGGTATCTGGTTTTAGTACCAGAGAAAATCTCCCGATACCAACACCCTGTTTTAGCCTGGTATAAGCCCGATACCAACACCCTGTTTTAGCCTGGTATAAGCCTGATACCAACACCCTGTTTTAGCCTGGTATAAGCCCGATACCAACACCCTGTTTTAGCCTGGTATAAGCCCGATACCAACACCCTGTTTTAGCCTGGTATAA
>OMKL01140967.1:0-16900 GCA_900302295.1 Parasudis fraserbrunneri | reverse complement strand
AAATATATCTCTTAACATCTATGTTTCCAAGAATAAGTCTCAATAGCAAGAGTGAAATACAGTTCTGAAGTGTGTGTATGCGAGAGAGAGAGAGAGAGAGAGAGAGAGAGAGAGAGAGAGTTCTTCCACTCTAAATAACCAGGTCAGACACATTCAGGTCAGTGCAATGTTTGCGCACACAGACGATTGCCGCATCCCACTTGCCTGCCGACTGGGGAACCTGCAAGTGGCTAACATCCCCCTAGCGCCTTGTTAAAAGTCATAAAGGCTCCCTTTACATCAAACACTGTTTGAAGAATTGATACAGTAATTCTAAGGATGAAAACAGTGAGTATTACCGTGATCCATAAATAGCTCGCATCTGTTGGGAGCAATAAAGTGAATATTTTATGACCAATGGAATGAACGGCTCAATATAAGGCACTGGCATACAGCTCTTCCCTCTCACACACAGCCACCCTAAAAGACACACAGTCATCTAACCATTATCAAACTATATCCTACCACAAGTGGTTGGTCTACATGAAGGAGGAACACAAAAATGTAATGCAAGCATCATAAATCTTGGGTAATAATATGTATGGGAGCAAGCCTTCATTCTTTCACATAACGCCAATAGCATTGATTGATTGTCTCGTTTTAGCCTGCCACTTGTGCACATTGCACAGGCTATTCATAGTATTACTCTCATGAGGTGTCTTGCCATACAATATGGCGCAATCCCACAGCTCATTGGCCACAGTTGTCATTGCCTCCACCAAGGAGGTAATGTTTTTACCTCCGTTAGTCTGTCTGACTGTGAACAAGATATCTCAACAAGTAATGGCCGGATTACCATGAAGTTTTCTAAGCGCATTCATGATCCGAAGAGGAAGAAACCAATTGATTTTGATTGACTACGCTCCTACCATTTCACTAAATGGTTGAGTACCGCTACAAACATCATCATATTGTTTTGTCAGAAAGTAGAAAAAGGATAAGAAAAGGGAGCTCTACTGTATCTATGCAGGAAATGGTACAACTGGAAATTATTAATATGCTTTTTAGGCAAGGAAGATACAAAATGTATCACTCTCACATGTTCATTTAGGTGGTTAGAAAAAAACACTTACATGGGCTGCCTTACGAGTTTAATACAGGGAAACCCCTGTATTCCCTTAGTAGGTCATTTAGCAGGACACCGTTTTGTATTCCAAATAGGCTGTCAACTGAGGCAGACTTGTTTAACCCCTTAAACCCACCTTTCATGGGCTCTAGCTCACTTTTTAAGCTAGCGTGAAGGTAGTAGTAGAATCTAGAGGAATCTGTAGATATGAGCCAGGTCATGCTAGCTCACAGGCAGTGGGGGCAGATATTGCTCCCAAATTCAAGCCAAATTTTGATGTGGGGGAAATTGGCATGGCCATTTTCAGAGGGGTCCCTTGACCTCTCACCTCAAGATATCTGAACGAAAATGGGCTCATTGGAAATACAAGAGTCTCCTGGTAACAGCCACGCCCAATTAATGCTAGATCCATGCAGATTTGGGCCAAAACAATGCCGTTTGTTTTGCATGCAGTGTTATTTTCAATGTTATTTTCACCTTCCCCTTTTTATTACTTATTTGCCTATTTCTGCATACTGTGGTCCCTAAAAACTCTTGGAATTGCATAAATTGTGTGTGGCTGTAAAGCTGAGACTCTTGTCGATTCAGAGGATATGTGGCTTGCCTGTGTACACTGACAATAAGTGGGGTTTTCTGAACCATTTTCAGAGAAATTGTTTCACCAATTGCTGAAATCTCCAGATGTCAAAAGTTATTCATACCAAATAACAGTATGAACTTCTCTTAAGTGTTCTTCGAGGTCTTGGTGTCTTAATGTATTCTGGAGGGATCGACAATTTCTTTAAATTCGAGGGGTCAAAAACGGTTAGGTTTTGCACCAAATCTGTGTAACTAATGGTATCAACCCAGAAATTGCTGCAGCATCTAATGAGTCATAATTGAGCATGGAAATGCCAATCATAAGGCCATCACATGATTTCCCAAGCCCCTCTACACAGAGTTGAAACAATTCTTGTTACAACTAGTAACAAGAGCAGTGGGGAGGGGGAGGGCGATGGAGAGCTGGGAAAATCTGGACATAGGACTGCTGCTCAGCTCGATTGCCCAGCAACCTATCAGACATGTTCCCATCACTACCAGCTGTCCTTCACTCCTCAAGAAGCCCACTTCAATTTCTTATGACTTCTCATTCAGCAAGCTGGACTACATGGGGTGGCATTATGCTCTTCTGTTGTCATGGCAAGTGTCTCTTCACTGTATAGTTAGTGACTAATAAATAAATACATAGATAGAGAATGCTCGCCACCTCTACCGTATCCTCCTATCGATGTTATTCAGTGCAACAGCTCTTACTCTCATCCCTGAATATCAGCCATGCTTATTCAGTGCCATAGCCATACATCACACATCAACCAAGTGTGCAATCAGTGCTGTCGGTACTAGTGTAAGAATGACAGAGGCTGCAGGAGTTCTGTAATTGTCTCTATGTACAGTGTTGACTGTGTGTTTACACAGCTCTGTAATCGTCATGTACAGCTCCAGTGTCTTAGTGAAGTGAAAGGAGCAATTAGAACACAGCCAGCACAGCACTTAGGAGAAAATGGCTGCAATTTCCAATGCAGGGGACTGACATCCCCTATAATAATAAAAAAAACAGACAGCCTCATTTCCCTTTTCTGGGAGAAGCCATGATGTTCAAACAAGTATGACAAAGCACTCAGTGAGGTAGTGCTCAAGATCGCACAGCTTGTGTGTGGTGTAAGAAGGGCAACCTGCTGCAGGATTTAGTTCCCGCACAGACCACAAGCTACCTTGGAACCTTGGTGGGATAAAAAAAAAAAAAAAATACCACTCAAAAGACCAAAACAAGCTAGGCTGACATGTTAAGCTTGGCTCAAAGTTTAGATAGCTCATCTTTTTTTAAATTAACATTTATTTTATCTTTTTGTAATAACAAGTAAATCCCTATGATGACAATGGAAGTGATGTTACAGGTAATTAGGGACTTATAACCTCGTCCAGGTTGGAACAGATATCCAATCTGGATCATGTAGAACATCTCAGCAATGCTGAAAGTTGTGGAAACAGAGAGTGGCTGTGAGCTAGAAGAGCAGTTATGTAGTCTAGTAAGTAAATGTGGAAACCTGGTACTAAAGGAAGAAAAAAAGGAAAATGCCAGAGATCAAAGGCAGATCTGTGCCCAATGCCCATTAGTAAAAGTGAGAAATAGGCTGTCTAAATCACATGGTGGTTAATGGAACAGAACATCCTTCCTCTCATCCTGCCTCACTTTCTCCTCCCCATTCATGTCACAAGACTTGTGTCATTTGTGTCCTGTTCCATCATATTCAGACACAGTACACATCTAACACATTGAGGATACTGGAAAGAGAGAGATGTCAGCTTTCTAACAATTCCTATGTAAATTCTAAAAGTTTGAGTATTAGGGCTTACGGCATAAACTAAGTCAACAAGTCTTAGTTTACATGTTAAAAATAATAGCCTTGTCTGCAACAGAGCTATACTCCAGTCACTGACACTAGTAGTTATGTAAATCTTACTTAAGTTGAGGAGTGTACTAGACACAATGCATACACACACACAAACACCTGACAGCTGTTAAGGCCATTGATGATGTAAGCCCTCAACAAGATCACTTGGTAGACAGTCTTGCGAGTCTGGCATAACCACAAATTTCCTCAGAGTTCAATATGTGTACACAAACTAGCACACACACATACACACATCAAAGCCGGCCAAAGCAAACTATTTTCAAGTCAAGTGGATGGAAGAGTGGAGACGTGTTGAGCACAGAGGTACATTCAACAAGGCATGTTTGCAAATATTCGCATATGTTCGTGAACGTTTGTGGAAAAAAAACTCTGCTTATGTTTGAGATTAAATGTTCGCAAACGTTAGTAAACGGTAAAGAGAGGTAGTGCTTGGCAAACGAAAATGACAATGAAAGATGGATTTTGACAGCAAGTCAGTCTACTCACATAATGAAGGCAGAGGTAATGTTGAAAGTAAACAGTGTTTCCTGCAAATGCTAGCAGCAAACAATATAGTTGAACGCACCTCAGCTGTGTCTGCCTGAGTTGGAGGAGGCGGGGCTGTTGGGCAGTGTGTGTGGGTGTGTGTGTCTGTGGTCGGAGTGAGACTGCGACTGCCTTATTGAAATGTTCCACTACAACTAGAATTCTGATCCAATTAATCCATTTCGTGAATATGCTGTCAGAATATATCCATATATTTATGTGAAAATAAAGATTTGATTGACAAAGACACGCATTAAATATTTTCTGTCAGAGGCAAAAAATAATATTCGTATAGTAAAAAAAACAACACAAAAAACCCAGATAAATCGATTACTTGATAATTAATGTCGTCGATGGTCGAGTCAGGACATTTCTTCAAATCCGCAACCCTATTGTAGATCTATTCATAGTAATCTCAAACATGTAATGCATTTCCTTCCAATATGGCGCAATGCCATCAACACAGCTCATTGGCCATGGCTGTCATTTAATCATGATGATCACCGGTAATTTGATTACAATCACCTGTCATTTGGCTACCAAGATGTCTGCAATAATTGAATACTATGAATTCAAAGCAGTTGCAGGTGGCTCCTTGGCAGGTAACAGTCAGAGGTCAAAGTGTGTTAGTAGCCAACAGAAGTGGTGCCTCTGGAGCAGATAAGGTTTCAGTAAACTGATCAAGGAGGGTACTGACATGGGCTAAAGCTGTAGTTTTTCCATCACAGGGCAACTTCTCTAACCACCAGTTCACTCTGCTTAGAGCAGCTGGGAAGCAATGAATTTATTTAACATGCTCACCACACACATGTATGTACACAAACACACATGTATGCACAAGAATACAGAGAGAGAGAGAGAGAGAGAGAGAGAGAGAGAGAGAGAGAGAGAAGTGTGCTTCTGGCTGGATTGCTAGTAGTCGGGCCTAAACATTGGAGGTGATCTGGGAACCAATCCCACGGTAAGCCAGATCAGCGGTGCAGAAGAAGGGCAGTATCCTGAGCTCAACAACATGGCCGTAAATCACCCCAACACCGTGTCTGGTTAATATTCAACAACACTAGGAAAGACGATGCGGCCTGCAATGGAAAATACACAGAGGGGTGGAAGAAAGGAGGAGAGGGGGTGGGAGGGACTACAGAGCACTGCCAGGGACCTGTTTTCATCCAGGAGAAGCCGTTGTTCAATCTCCAGGTCCGTTAGGATTTATGTCTCCGGTGCTCCATCATCTCTTCTCATGGTCCTCAGCTCACAGCTTAAAGAAATGTTGCTGGCCATCATTAAACAATGGCTTGTGAGGATTCCTCCCAGAGGTTACTCAGGTATTCTGTCTTCTTCGGGCATATATACGCCGCTTCATCTTCATGGTCTCTGATCTTGCATGACCTTATTCATTAAGGCTATCTTGGTACTTCTAAGTCTGTGGCTGCACTGGTCAGTTGGACTGGAAAACACAGGCGAAGCCTTCCCTGCCTGGGCGGTCAGCATGCCAATTTCAGCTGCCCCAGTTGCAGGAGAACCATCTGCTTGGATTACACCCACCAAAAGGAACAGTGGGGCGCAGCTGAAGACAGGCTGGGAAATGTTGGAAGGCCTTTAATCCAGTGGCCAATTCAGTAAATAAGCCTCTGTTTCAGCCCAGCAAGTTTTATTAAGGACAGGCCACATCGTCATAATGAAAGAACAAGCACCAAACAAAAAAGTGGGATCTGCCACTCGGAGATCTCCCTACAAATAAACCTACCTAAACGAGGGGAAGGGATGAAGAAATGTCATCAAATGTTTTTATGTGTTGTAGCTTCTTTGCCTTGTCTGAAAAACTATCAGGCTGTTTCTGATACTGTAGATACTATAGTGTCATTGATTTGACACAATGACCATCAGCAACGCAAACCTTTTGAACTGAAGCAGCATCATCACCACCCCATTACTGTGCTGTTAAAAGTATTTTAGTACCGCTTTGATCACACAGCAGAAACCAGGCCCATTCACTGCAACAATGTAACTAGCTACTACCCGATCAATGAAATTCAGCGTTAGTCTGTAAACAAAAACAGCAGACTAGCAGTAGGGATGGAATCAGCAGGTACCTCACGATTTCATTTGGATAATTAGGATCATGATTACTGGATTTAATCACAATAATGTTATTTTCTAATTTGATTGATTGCCCTCCTACCATTTGACTATGGTAAACGGTTGAGTACCTCTATGAACATAATCGTATTGTTTAGTCGGAAAGTAGAAACAAGGATGAGAAAATGGGACTTTAAGGTTCCTCCAAAACTTGTCAACAATCCCAATTTTGACATGAATCCTTTTTCCCCACTCTAGCCTCGACCATCTCGCCCAACACAAAAAGAAATAAATACATAACAATAATTGCATCTCTCTGCCTACGATCTTCAAGACGTAATACCAATACTGCTGATGACCACAATGTGATCCACTTGTGATTACATCCCACAGCACCGTACATTCTCAAATGATGTCATCCATCTCGGATCTCATCTGTTTTAGCAGTTTTATATAGAACCACACAGCTTACAGCTCAAAACACACAAGCTAAAATACCCCACTCTTTTCCAAATTGACACAAGCACAATTTATCCTGCATCCAATATTGGATTTCCATCAAAACCAAATTATCTCTTGAGGCCGACCATTCCAATTTGACATTACGCGGTAGTGGTTTTGGTAATCAATAAGTGCTAATCAATATAGTTACAGTGGCAATGAATGGTGATTTACTGAGAACCACAATCTTCTTCCAGTCACCTTCCATGTCTCAACAATCGTTGAACGGATGATTTAGGCTACTTCAGGCTTACTGCAGGTGACATTATGAGAGGGGAATCCCATTAATAACCATGTTCTCTTTCAAGAGCCTTCTTAAAGTACAGGTTGACTTTTTTAAACCAGGCCCTATTTAAACATTGTCTGGCATGATGTTGACTAGTCCAGGCCATAATTTCACTGATCGCTTTAGTATTGAGTTTTAGCCTTCAAAAACCATGATACATGTCATTTTCCAAAATGGGAATCTCACATTCACAATCTAATCAGATGGGTCTTCATATGTTCTAGGAGGAAATGTTTGCAAACCGTACATCGTATCAAACATTATAATGAGTCTCATAGGCTTTGTGCTATCCAAGTTACCCAGTTACAGGCGTATTAATTTTGACTTAATTGAGACTTCCATTGCCAACTTTCACCCTCCAAATATAATTGGCCTATAAATGTCAGTTGTTTGAGTCACAGTGAAAACGGCACTGTCACCATTGGATTTATCTTTGCAATAGTTTAACAATCTCAAAATAAAATAACCTAATATGTTGATTCATGATTTCCCCTTAGATAAAAAACTAGAGCATATATAATGCCATAAAAGCAAATAGACCTCGTCTATTTGATCAGGCGTTTTGAAATTGACACCTTTCATTCCATGCACAGTCGCTTGCTCTAATGTTGTGCAAGTGAATGTCTCCCACTCACCTCCTCCAGCCCAAGTCTCTCTTGCAGTTGGAGAGTTGTGACAATCCAACCAGACCACACAAACAAGACAGCATTTGTTAAACTACAATTGTGTGCAATGTTCTAGCACAGTGGTTCTCAACGTGGGGTCCGGGGACACCCAGGGGTCCTTAAGGGGGTTCCAGGGGGTCCCCAGAAAAATTGAGAATAGTCACTATTTCATTCACTAGCAGTTAGCGCAGTGAGATAATGTATGAAAGTGACTATTCTGATTCACTTTCAGTTTCACTTTCTCCAGTGCTATCTCCCCACCAGAGTTATGGAATTATCTGGACTTGATCGACCTGAGACAAAAGCTTATCAAATGGGGGTCATCGGCCTAATGTGTATCAATTTGGGGGTCCTTGACATGAAAAAGGTTGAGAGCCACTGTTCTAGTGAATAGATGTATTAGTCAGGTCAAGAAAAAATCATCAGATACAGATTTGAACAAAAGCTTATACTTGCGTGTGCAGCTGTCAACCCAATCCACAGGTATTAATTTCCAATTAATAGTTCATCTACATGAGTTTAAAAGAAAGGGTTGCATCAATCCATATTACTAGTACTATGGAAGGTAATATGAAGTGATTTAACTGGCACCCCATTAAATTGTCCTGCCCATGATGTCACACAAATAACATAATAATAATAATACAGTATCCAGGATGATTTTCTGTGTAGAATTTCTGGTCTGGGAATCACAGCTCTAATCCTAATTTTGTCTGAGCCCACAATGTCAGTATGACATTGTATGGTATGACATCACAAGCTGGAAACTTGGTACTCTGGTTTCTACTTTTGTCAGAAAGTCATTTTGTCTCACTGTCAATAAGAAACCACTGCCAGAGGCCACCACGGTGATTCTGTGATGACATGCTCAAAAGGGGAAGCTGGCTTCCGTTGAAATTCCAACTAGTTCAAACAACAGAATTCATAATAATTTCAAATGTAAGTGGGGATTTCAAGAGAAACTTCCACTACCTTTCTGTATGCAGCCATAGAGGAGGGTGGGCATGTCATGATCACATGATTTCATGGTACCCCTCTGCAGACATTGCTGTGGTTTTTGTTTGCGTTCCTCCTTGTAATGATATGGTTCAGCCTGACTGAACTGGGAATGCTGGAGAGACTGAAGTGAAAGCAGCCCTATGGACTTTACTGCTGTTCCTAGAGACATCACCTACCAGAGGCCGTTTGGTATGGCTGCCTGTCTGAACCTCCATGAGTCCAGGGCTGACTGTGTCTCTTGCAAATAATAATTATAATTGTCTCTTCCTAATAATTACTTATTTGTCATAGTATTTGATTACATCCATCATTGCAGACATCTTGGTAGGCAAACAACAGATGATTGTAATGAAATAACAGGTGATCATCATTAAATAACAACCGTGACCAATGACCTGTGTTGATAGCGTTGCACCACACTGGTAGGAAATGCTTGACACGTCATAAGAATAAAATGACTTGATATTCTCCTCTATCCAGGAACAAAAGGATAATAGTGATACTCTCTGAGGAAGCGTGGTGGTTATGCAAAAGCTGACCTAAAACTGACAAGAAACAACAGGAGAGCCCCACCCTATTCTCCTGCAGGCCAAGAGATACGATACACCAGCCAAACAAGCTCTGTGTGCGTCACTGAAATCAGCGTCCCATTTCCTTTCAATAAAGCACAGAGAATATACGTAGGTCCTGCTTGGACCTTGCTGGACCACTTTCAAATGGCAGCATCAAAAGAAGTCCCAAAGTGGTACAGCCTACCTATCAGAGTAGGTTACCGTTAGCTTACATTTATCCTAATAAATGGGTTGTCACTAAACAGCCAAGCTGTCGCCCCGAAAAATCGCTTTATCTTCAAAAATTGATGATAAAAAACAAACAAACATTATTCTCCTCTATTTTAGGTTAGGGTGGGATGTGAGGTCTCCACTGAGGTTAAGGTTAGGGTTAAGGTAAGGGTTAGGTTATAAACAACTTTTAGGTAGTAATTATGAAGAGTTCCGGCACTGCATCTTCGCCAACAAGTGACAACCTAATAAAATCAATCAAATAAGCAAACAATGAAAGCACATGACTGACAGCAAACTGCAATGAGATAAAATTGAGTGAATTAGACTAATAATAAGATAGATCCCTGTCCCTGGGATATTGCTGAGTGGTCCCCAGGCTGGTTATCTGGCATAGAAAGTTTTCCTAGAATTTTAAGGCCAAAACAAAACAGCCGTTTGCCGGACCCAAAGAGCAAAAAGGTTGGGGAAACACACAGCTAGATGTTTGTGAAGAGCACAAGGCTGAAAGCTGAGACTGTAACTACCTTGTCATTTATGAGCCAAGCCCCTGGATCCCAGCGTATGGCAGGTGAGAGATCCTTCAGCAACAGTGGTGCTTATCTGAGGGAAGGAAAAAGATAGATACGTTAAGACGACTTGAAGATAAAACGTCCTCCAAATGACCTTTAATGACTCATTACTTATCATTTTTGACAAGAATATCAGGGTAATTTGCTATCACAAATACTGCAAAATATGTGGTTTAATGGTGCATAGAAACCAAACCATCTATAGGCCAAGTCCCACTTCTTACTGCTCACGCTGCATGCCACAGAGAAGTGCTACTGCAGTTCTAATGGAGCGTAGACACATGGTGGGGCACATCTATGATCCCTGCAACTGTAGGTCAAAAGCACTAAGAATTTAACACTTGAATCAGTGTATCATGAAACAACAATGGATGTCAGTCTATTATCACCAGCAACCATGACTCTTTCGCCCCCCTGAATGTACATATTTAACAGCTGGAAAAAGCATGGCATTTATGTAGTAAGAGCTGGACATTAGTAAACCAAATAAATCTACTCACAATGTGGGTCTATAAGTTAAAGCAAAATCTTTTCTAAATAATGGGCTACTTGTAGCTACAACGAGGCTAAATCTTCAATGGTTCTCCATTGTCCTTGTGTATCGTATGACGCATAAAGGGGATCATTTATGAATAAATCTGAGACATGCCAAAGGAAAAACTGTTTAATTATTGACTTAAGTTGAAGTGTGGGACAGAAACATGCATATCATTTGGAGGCAACCAGAAATACAGTATGAAAGTCAGGCCTATACAGTATGGTCTATACTATATGCTTAAAGCTGCCACACGATAGACAAATCCGAAAGCCTATACAGTATGATCTCATGTAAACAATTGATCTATAATATGCTTAAAGCTCCCACACGATAGACAAATTCCAAAGCCTATACAGTATGATCATATGTAAATTAAATAACTGAACTATAAGCTTAAAGCTGCCACACAATAGACAAATCCCAAAGCCCATACAGTATGATCTTATGTAAACAATTGATCTATAATATGCTTAAAGCTGCCACACGATAGACAAATCCCAAAGCCTATACAGTATGATCTTATGTAAAGTAAATAACTGAACTATATGCTTAAAGCTGCCACATGACAGACAAATCCCAAAGCCTATACAGTATGATATTATGTAAAGTAAATAACTGAACTATATGCTTAAAGCTGCCACACGACAGACATGATAGACAAATCCGAGAGCCTATTCTCTGCATTTTCTTTTCTTCTCAATACCACAGTCAAACTGTTGATGACGCACCCCTGCATCTATAAGCCTTTACACATGAACAGGACCGGGATGTATGGGTGGAGAGATGTTCTGCACTCATGCCTGTCATTGGTCTGACATGTAGCTGCCTGTTGATCTCATTAACCTACTCAGCAAAATGAGAAGGCCTAGGCTATTGAGTAGGCCCATCTTTTAGAATGTGTCATTCAATCCTTTTGAGATAATGGAACTGTGTCAAATGTTCGGCTAAATCACGTTTTGTTGTCTCGCTCAATCACTCACCGCAATAAATACTGCATAGCGCCTTCATACACTGGCATTCATACACTTTGTGGTCATATGGGTAGGCCTATAAACTACGAGACGTTGGTCCCTTGTGAGAATCAGGTTAACGGCCTTGAGGTAGTAGGGGGAAATTTTATTCAACTTCTTTTTTTTTTCTTCCAAATGGCTGACTTCATTCCTTAAGGCAAATTTGTTGTTCATGAGGAGCCGCATCTATGGATATAATTTTCGTATGATTGCATGTTTGGCCTGATGGTGGCACTAGAGCAAAGGACATGGGGTCACCACAATCAATAGGATTCTTCCTCTAGGGGTCATGAACGTTAACAGCAAATTGTAAAAGATTTAATTAAAAACTATCGCGTTCACACCAAGTTTCTGTCACAGTGAAGGTGGGGGTGAATCCATAATATCCCTGATATACTTCATTTCGGGGACATAATTAATTGCCAGTAAAGACAAAAATGCAATATGATTTAGTTTAAGCCTGATTGACACTCCTCAGTTCCTTGTCTTATCAATCTCCTTTGATGTGTTTGCGTTCATATCGGCCATGTGGTCACAGCTGACATGCACGCCTCATCACTGCTGAAATTTAGTGGAGGATCCGGCACGTCTGCCGGCTATGACAACTGGTGAGCTGACTCTGCCTACCCAGTCTACCACAGGCGTATGTCAGCGTGCTAATGGTGCTAACCCACAGATACGCAAATGAGATGGTAATCGTTCCTCTTAGGTCAGAGCACAACACACCATTATTTTCTGTGCATATCTTGCAGCCCATTGGCCTTCCCAGCTGATCAGAGACAAACCTGTTCAGTTAAGGGATCATCCCTGCGAGAAAAAGAGACCAATTTGAACTTTGGCATATGGCATGACACAAGTAAAAGCCATAAAGATGGCAAGATCAGAAAGTTGCCAGGCAGAGACTATAAACAGCCATCAAATTTCCCTATGAGATAAACGGTCAGCTTAGAGTCTGCACTAACAAACATCAAAAACAACAACAAAAACATGGCTTCCTATAAAATAGCAGCATTTGGCTCCAATATGTAGGCTAATATATACATAGGGTTAATAACCAACTTGCCCTGGTCAGGGATAAGCACCAGCTCCTGTAAATAATAACAGCCAAATCCACCTTGTTCGTACATGGGGAAAAAATAAACAGAGGATTATGTAGCTACACCAGAGTATTCAGAAGCGGAGCTGAACAATAAAAAAAAAAAACTAATGTGATTATTTTGACAGATATTGCAATTGCAATATGATTCACAATATTAGAGGGAATTATAATTTTTGCTTCGTTATTCTCATTTTCACCGAAAAACATTAAAATGATGATGGTGTTATTTTTGCGGGGAACTCTACCAAAGAAAGATGTTTTTTTAAGTCTGTAGAATATGATTTGTCAACCGGGTCATCTCTGTGGTTTGGATATTGCAATAGGCCATATTGCGATTTCGATAAAATTTTGATGAATTGTTCAGCCCTATTCAGAAGGCATGGATGATCTAGCCTACATTCAGCATGCGGCTGATTTCGTGCATCATGCTCCTAGATTGTTTCTCTAAGGCACTGGGCACTCAACTGGAAGAGGGATTTGGCTTTATGAACATTTCTGTCGAGAGAGAGAGAGGGTGGGGGGAGAGAGAGTGAGTGTGTGTGTGTGTGTGTGTGTGTGTGTGTGTGAGTGAGTGAGAGAGAGATAGAGAGACAGATGTTCTCCTAAATGGGTCACAGAAGCAGCTAAACCATTAGGGAGAAGCAGAATGCACAGATGTGAGTTACAACCGACAGACCGGCGTGTCAAATGTTACGCAAACTAACACTTCTCTCCAAATATTTACTTATAATATTTGCATTTGATATGAAAATATCCACATTTTCGGAATCACGGAGAGAAATGGGCAACTTTCATCTTCTAACAAACAGCTACTTTTAGTTCACTGACACATACACAGACACACAAAGATACCAACTGTGTCTGAATTCAGCGAAACTGGTGTGTGAAGAAGAGTGCACATGCATGTAGCCATCCCATGTGGCAGATGATGGCCAGATTCAGAGGGTACAAAAGTTGTGTGACTGGTAAAACATACACATCATTGCCTCCATTCAGCCCGTTCACTTGTATGTAGGGTTAGCCGATAATTCAATATCATCGTATCGGGATCCTATAGTGATGAAATTATGATATTGTGACACTGTTATGCAAAATTCTGTCATCTAAATGAATGATAACAACAACCACATATTAACTAAAATTTCACTCAAAATGAGAGCTTACATATTTGAGAGGATGTTATTTGAAAATAACAGAGTTTTGGTTTGATATCACACTTTAGGCCTTCATCATCATGTATTTCAATGCGATGAACAGCAAATGTTCAAATCTTGTGATTTTGCAATCATTAACAGATATCATGATCGATATCGGGGGGAAAAAACATAATTATTGTGATATGACTTCATTTAATATCGCCCAAACCTACTTGTATGGCCTGACAATGTCACAAACTACCACGCCTCAGCTACAGAAACCCAACACCACCATCTCCTCCTAACACCAACACCTTTCCTCCTGATGTCATCACCTTGATGACACCAACCTGAACAGAGTATCTCTCCACAGCTCATGCTAATCTTCTGTAAACAATACACAACAAAATGGCTTCTTGTCTTTTTTTTGTCCCATATTGATATAAGGTTAAGAGCTGCCTAAAATGTCCTTCCTAAATGTGTAGGTCAGTTCATTCACCTCATTAGGAAATGTCCCATTCCAGAATATTGTATATCCAAATATATTTGAGTAGGTTACACAGCTTAACCATACGCATCACCTTAATATTACACCGGAGATCTGCCATTAAATAGCCTACTTTCTCCATTCAATGTATACCAGTTCAGGCCATAGAACTATATAAACCCGGCCCACCGAGTGATGTACTCCATGCAATGTGTCAGAGTCCCCAAGGGACTATGGCTCCTCCTTTCTAATACACCATTCTCCCTTATGCTGACTCAACAAGACAGAGGGAGAAACACTCACAATGAAAAGCTTTCAAAATGTTGATTGCCCTTTCCACCTACAGGCTCCAAAGCAACAATAAAAAGCATTCCACAAGCTACAGCAAGCTATTACTCCTGCTGCAAGACTCCCTCCCTCCTACGGGCTTGGGAATAATAGTGAGGTTTCCATTCATCACAAACTGAAACTAGCCGACTGCCACTCTGGATTACAGAGCCAGTGTATAATATAGGTAACTAATACTATATGGGCCTAAGGTTCAGGGAGAACGATTCATCATGGTTAAACCCAGATCAACTTTATGCAAGTTTCTCACACATGTGCTTTACAAATGACCCAAGTGCTGGCTCGCCTGATTTTGTCTAACTGGCCAAAAAGATATCATCATCTAGACAAATCCATTTTCATAACCTATTATACCAAACATTACACAGCACTCCTGGTCCACGCAAGTTATGGCTACTTTCATACTATCATATTTTTATATATTAATTGAACTCTTTAGACGAAGAACCATATAAGTCTGTTGTGATTTTTTTGGACAGCCCATGAATTTACAGTTGTAAAGTCAATCCAAACCACTTGTAGTGTGAATGTAATACATCAATAGAAAGTGTTCAACCTCTGCCCACTTGCGAAGCCTGAAAATATATGAAGCCATCGCCAAAGGTTACCAGGTCCTAATCAGACTACAATGGATACAGACAGGTGACAAATTAAAGGAAAAATCTGAATAAACTAGACATATGCTATCGGTGACTGACCGAGGGTAAATCCCCAAACGTGCCCGAATTCTCAATCCACCTTTTGACCATGCCCCTAATCTGAGCCGGTGAGGAGCAATTAATGTTTTTAGTTTTATGAGAGAGAAACCACCATGGGGCAAAATGACTCAGACCTTCACAGGCCTCCTTGCTATTGTAAGCCAAACATATTTGTCACACTGGGTGGAAATCGGACAGTGTGTTCACAAGTAACGAATCATTTCCTGTTTACCATGTGTTTTTCCAAAATTTGATTGGATCTGGTGGTCATATGGTTTAGCCTATCAATTATCTAAATGACACATTTGAAGATGTTAGTACCCAGATTCCACATAGCAAGTTTGGTGAGAGTCAGGAGAACAGGCTAGAGGGAGGGACTTCATAGGTCCTTATGGCAAAGTTGTTGTGCACCACAAATTTGAAAAGATTAGAATGAAAGCTATTCGAGTCATCGCGTTCACAAGTAGGATATGAATGTTTGGGCTGATGGTGGCGCTAGATGAAAGGTCATGGGGTCCCCCAATTCAATAGGGCTCATCCTCTAGGGGTCATAAATGTGCAACACAAATTTGAAAAGGTTCGAATTAAAGCTATTTGAGTAATCACGCTAACACAAAAACTCTGTGGCAGTCAGGGTAAGTCCATAATATAATGAGGGAATATCTTTAGGAAGAATGGTGTTCCATCCCTCCAGTAGAGTTTCAGACACTTGTAGAATCTATGCCGAGGCTCATTGAAGCTGTTCTGGTGGTTCATGGTGGCCCAACACCTTACTAAGACTCATTATGTTGGTTTTTCCTTTAATTTGTCAACTGTCTGTAGCTGGCAACTTGGAATCAGTAATCAAGAAGTTGGTTTTGATTCAATTGGACATGTCATATTTCAGTTAATACATTGCCAGTTTCCAATAATAACAAACTATCTGTAGCCAACAGCCTAGCATGCAAGTAGGCTCCTGATAAATGATTGACCGGTAGGAAGCCTCATGCTTCAGGCTCACATACTTTCGACAGACATGCCAACAGCATAGAACAGGGAATATTTGACAATCACTTTGCCTGACAGACTTTTTCAGTCATGGCCACTTTTAGGATGCGGCGAGTCGTGTTGGCAATGCGCAATATTTAAAAATGCTTGTCATTGATGAACAAGCACAGAATTCATGATTAGCTGTGACCCTCCATTGTGCGGGTGCTTTCGAAGTAGCATTGAGGTTACTAGAATTGTAAGAGCATCTCTACTTGCTGAGTCCAATGATGCCTCCCACAAGTCTCTAGGACAGTGGTTCTTAACCTGGGTTCGATCGAACCCCAGGGGTTCAGTGAGTTAGTCTCAGTGGTTCGGCGGGGAGGTCAAGACACACATCCGACTCAGAGTAAATATTAATTATTATGTTTTTGTTTTTGTGTGAAAATCATGTTTTGATGGTTTTGTTCTTTGAACACAGTGATGTTGATGCACGGTTCATTTTGTGCACCAGTAAAATATATACCTATGATTTGAATTTGAAAAAATCACATTTTATTTTTCCAATTAAGAAGGGTTCGGTGAATGCGCATATGAAACTGGTGGGGTTCAGTACCTCCAACAAGGTTAAGAACCACTGGATAAGCTAGAGAC
>OMKL01140966.1:0-11061 GCA_900302295.1 Parasudis fraserbrunneri | reverse complement strand
TATTAATTCAGGAGACAATCTGAACAACACTAAATAAATATTGAGTCAGTCTGTAAATAATAAGCGTTTCCTCTTATTCCATGCTCTACATATATATTGAGCTATCCCATGTACGTCTTCCTGAAACAAAAATTCAAGTCTTTGTCCATCATTAAGAGAAATCAAATCAACGGACGCTAAACAGATGGTAAATGGATGGTAAATGGACTGCATTTATATAGCGCTTTTATCCAAAGCACTTTACAATTTATGCCTGACATTCACCCATTCACTCACACATTCACACACCGATGGCGGAGGCAACCATGCAAGGTGCCAACCTGCTCGCCGGGAGCAGTTAGGGGTTAAGTGTCTTGCTCAAGGACACTTCGAAACGCTGCCAGGAGGAGCCGGGAATCGAACCAGGAACCTTCAGATCACCAGACGACGGCTCTACCTCCTGAGCCACTGTCGCCCCAGATTCATTCTCAGATCATTATAAAATGGGCAGTAAAACAAAAAGTGGATTTCACTTTCAATTTGATTTAGATCACATAACAATCTCAGCTGAGCACACACTGACCTTTGATCCTTGGTTAAATTAAAACTAACATATAGTTCAGGTGCATACTGATGTTTAAAGGTTATATACAGTGCTTTGTGAAAGTATTCACCCGCTTGGCATTTTTTACTATTTTGTTGCATTACAACCTGTAAGTTAAATAGATTTTTAATTGGATTTTATGCAATGGACTTGGAAATTCTAAAAAAATAAAAAACGGAAAAGTAGTGCGTGCATATGTATTCACCCCCCTTTGCTATGAAGCCCCTAGGGCATTTTAATGGGACTTAATGGGAATTTAGTGTGTACAGTGGACTCTCTTTCAGAACACTCAAACACAGAATGGGATATGTGGTTAACTTATAGATACTATTAAAGTCCAGCCCCTGAGGTTTCAAAAAATATATAAATCATCACCCTCCTGTAATTGGAAATGAAAGTACAGATAGGTGCAGTTTCAGTTACCTTTTGTGTTCAATTTCACTCTGGAAGTAAATGGAGGAATCGGACAGGAAAAAGTCACTGAAATTGCACCTATCTGTACTTTCATTCCCAGAGACGGGAGGGACTGGATTAATAACATCCATAAGTTAACCACATATCCCATTCGGGGAGAGTCTATTTCACAACCTTATTATATTTCCTATATGCCTGATGTCACAGGGTTCCCAGTCTATGTCTCCTGTTATGGCAAGTGTTGGAACAAGTTTGTGTACACCCCAAAAAAATTGTTTTGCTCTAGTCTGTACTGCGGTACACGCTCTTTAAACCCCCACATACCAGAAGCATAGTCCAGTACTGGGCAAACACAGGATTCGTATAGCTTAAACAAGGTACAATATCCAAGATTCTTACAAATGTTAATCTTATTGACTACTGCCCCAAGTGCTCTGCCTGTCGAGTCTGCAATGACTTTGATATGTTCATCTAATATAAACCCAAGATACTTGTACTGGTTGGAGTAATCTCCATATAAAAAACAAAAGGAGCTTCTCTGTAGTCCCTTATTTCTCAAGTGTACAAGCTGTGTTTTCTCTTCATTTATCAACAGTTGCCACTTAAAGCACTATGTATGAGCCATGGTCAACATATTCTGACGATCCTCCTCAGTTTCTGCTATAATAATTATATCATCCGCATACAGTAATATGCTCAGGTTTAAGTCTCCAACTCTTAAACACTAACCCAGTAATTTACTTGACACTACAGCGTTTCCCACGGGTCCTTAGGTTATATGTGGTAGTAGTAGGCTGGGATGGGTAATATACATAGTTGGAGCAGTGTACATGTAAGACGAGACATTATCGATGTGTTATTGTGTATCAGTTTGTGAACTGTGATTTGTGGTCGACCTGTGTGATATTGTGGTAGGCCACCACAGATAAATCTACTATCTATGGGAAGCACTGCACCAATATCTCAATGTTGAGCTCACTATTTAAACAAGCCATGTTTGCACAGTAGGCCTTATAGGTAAACTTAGCAGCTGCACAAAAAAGGAACCCCCAATCCAAACAGAACCGGGGTAGAGACATCACTTTCCGGCCACGAAGCAGAAGCAACACCAGGGATCCCCAGGCAGCACATCTCGCTGTGCCCATGTGATCCGCATTAGGCAACTCGCAGAGTAATTGATTGACATGAACTTTTCTAGGCTTATCCCTCGAGGAGCATCATTATTGAATCTCTATTTAAGGTTAGGTTTTAGTCACAAGGCCTCAGGACGTGAAAGACCAGAGCCCGAACGACACTGGATTTTTGAGGCCGATACCAATATTTGGGAGCAAAATCATTCCAATATCGATATATATCGGCCGACATTTTTTGCAAGGATCCCTCAAACTTGGTTATCAAAGAGTTGTGACAAAGATATGTAATGGAGGTGGGATATTTTACAGTTGAACAAAATTGACTGTGAATATATATATGTGTGTGTGTGTGTGTGTGTGTGTGTGTGTGTGTGTATGCATGTATGTGTGTACATTACTTATAAGAAAGGCTAGAGTAACCTATTTGTACTACATGCAAAAAAACTGCCTGGTTTGAGCCTAATTCTGCATGTGACTGGCATAAATTAGCCTGGCTGAAAAGAGTCTTGTGTGGTGCCATTGTGCCCATTTTCATTCAGATATCTTAAGGTAAGAAGTCAAGGGACCCCTTTGAAAATGGCAATGCTCATGGCATTTTCCTCCCATCAAATTTGAGCTAGCTTAAAATAGCTTAAATTTTGAGCAAAATCTACCCCCTTTGCCAGTGGGCTGGCATGACATGGCTGGTACCTTTGGATTCCTCAAGATCTCTAGTTTCTTATGATGCCAGTATCTTCCCTATAAAGATGGCTAATCAAATGGCAGGATATCGGCGGAATGAAGGTAACATAAACTCTGATACCATAATATCGGTGATAAGCCAATATGAGTAATATGAATATAGGTAAGACTTAAGCTAATAATATATGGATGTATATATCGGAGTCCTAGCTGGCAGCAGGACAGCCAAACTTAGAGCGAGTGAGAGAGGAAGGGGAGAAAAGATCCATGAATCACTCCTCACAAATAGGCCTGAAACTAAACACCCACCGAGTGACAGCGTTAGCAATACACAGACAGACGTCCATCTTCAAAGGCAAACAGTTGTAGCTCTTTACTGTGCACGTGAAAACAGACCGTGTAAGAAGAGAGAACTCTCAGCTGATTTTGAGCAGTGAAGCCAAAAAGACATTGGCCACTGACCACCATCCCGAAGCTTGCTAAATTACTCATGTGAGAAATTAATAAATTATTCGCCGGAGGACAAATAACAGCAACATGTTGGTGGCAATGACGGGCAATATGAGCCACAATATGGTGACATGCATTCTGAACTGTTGCCGGTTGCCCATTTGACAGATGTTTTGACATAGGCTCTTTACTACACAGTATGAAGAGAATAACAAAATGACAGCTTCAACTGCCAGGGCATGACACAATTCAGAACGACAAGAGGAGACGAGTAGTTGAATTGCTCAATTAGCTCAGCGAGGCTCAGTATTAGGTACTCAGACCTATGATTCATAATCTGTCTGACAGAGACACCGTAAGCACAGAATGCAGTGGTTAGCCAGCTGAGTTACACAGTGACATTCACGCCAAGTCCATGAGTACAGTGTGTCAACAGCAGCTGCTTTGGGTGAGAGAGCCTACTCTCATAGCCTACTCTCCCGATTATGGCTGGACTGTAAGCCAAGCTGCAAGCAGTCTACATACGAGCAGATTTAGGTGCGTAAAATAGCAATACGAGAAGGCCCCGGTCGGGTTTTTCAATGTCAGCCCAATAACGTCAAGACTACAAGGTGCTTTGACATTATTCAAACACCCGACGACACCACAACGTCATTCAGCAGTGAAGGGCAATAACTGTCATTTTCTTCATTCTCTTGTCTCTGTGTATGTGTGTGTGTGTGACTCACCTCATCGAAACACTAGGTTACATCATCAATCAGCACCATTACTGCACCATAAGCTATTTCCATTGCACTGATTCCTAGGCATCATGCAGAGACTAGAATATGATTGCAGACTACAGTGCTATAGCCCACCTGCTGTACCTCATAGCCACAGCAACCAAGTCACATGTCCGACTAATCAGTTCTGTGGTACCACCCAGTTTCCTTCCTCCAAGTGCAGCTATGTGTTCAATGGTTCATTAATAATTACTTTGATTTCTCTGTCAGCTCTCTCTCTCTCGCTCTCTCTCTCTGTCTCGCTCTCTCTATGACTACCACCGTGTCTATGGCATGTTATAACTGAGCATAAGACGATCGAATAACAACTTCAGCTTTTCTCGGTTCCTTTACAGAATCAGGCCAAGTATTTGACTGATAACAACATGGCTTTACTTGCCTTGGCTTCAGCTCAGATGACTGGGTTTTTACTTACATCAAAAGGTTCAAATCTTGAGGGCAAACAATTGGCCGGTCAGTACTAGCACACACAAATGCTGCATTCCGGCAATTCGCAAAGTTCATCAGCCAGGCACCCTGTCTACAATGGAAAATGTCATTAGATGTCAACAAACGGCAGTGTGTATGCGCTCTCTTGCCGAGAGCTTGTCTGACATTTCTAAACTAAGTGGCATGGGCCGGCAGGGTCAAATCTACTCTGCGAGTAAGACTCGTCCGTAAAGAAAATAATGTTGCCTGTCCTCATCTTTCCGAGTCTGACATCTGAGAGGCTTTTTGCTTACGCTTCCAGTCCTCCCGTATTTTTTTTTCTTTCCCAAAGCTATTTCTAGCGCGCTTTTACCTTTATTCGCAGTTGGCTTGGTACCTGTGAGGTCGCGACGCCGCATGCTTCTAGACAGGGACTGTGACGGCGGGTCAGTTCACCCCAAATCATTTTCAGGTGCTGTCGCACAACATCACCGCTTCACAACAATAATCCAAAAAATAATCACCGCCACAATGCGGCAGCATTTACTGACCATGAGCGACGGACAACTGAATGTCGATGTGACGTTTGAAAACAACTGAAAAGTTTATATATCTCTGAACTGCCTCTTGCACTTCTCCATCCTTCTGTTGCAGAGTGAAACGTCAGTGCAGAGGTGGGCAACCACGTCTTATTTAATCTACCAGTCGGTCGCAAAGGGGCCTCCGAGTCGATCGCTGGATGAGTTGGACAACCCAGACAAAAGACGATCATTTTGTCAGTCATCCAATCACATTCAGGCTTGCTGATTTAAACTTGAATCTCAGCGAATTCTTATCCTGGGTGGCTCTTTGGCCCGCCTGTTTTTTCCCCAGGCTTTCACTGGGTACCCCGTCTCGCAGTCGCATGCTTAGCATTGCGTCATAAACAGCCCTAGGACTAGTGTGCAGGTATCAGCCAGGTGTGTAGGCTACCCTCTTTCAACATGAGCAGACTGTTGAACCAGCATACTTAAGGCTGGGGAGGCTATAGGACAAGACACCAAGAGACAGCGACCTACCATTCCACACAGAATGAGACCAGGATTCTTTTTTCGTCATATTGACCATGAGGGTGATGGACGTTCCATTCGGGCACAAAGCCTACAGAGGAGGCTGTCCATGCACTGTTAGAGAGCGAGGGTTGCCACCCGTCCCCTATGATTAGCTAAATGTTGTCTCCTTTATGAATCAACATTGAATGCCATTTGTTCTGTATTACTTGAGTGAGAATAACAGGCTGCATAGCCTACAGATGAGACGTCTTGGAAAAAAGCGAGAAGAGCTCTCTCTCTCTCTCTCTCTCTCTCTCCCTCCCTCTCTCTCTCAAACACTGTGTTCTTCCTTATGCAGGAATCATAACCGCTTTAATCATAAATCATTACTAGAGAGCAAAGGGTTAAAAAAAATAATAAGAGGCATTTCTCTCCCTCTATGCCTCGCTGCTCTGCTGTGCATGTGTGCACGCATCTCTTGTTGGCTGTTGCGCAATTGCACGTGGGGGCATTTAAAATGGTCTCTGCCCTCAAGTCAGAGGGAATATCTATGGTTTGACAATGTGACAGATAATTTGTAGGCATACAAGTTGAATTGTATGACAAGTTTTTTATGACTCTCATGGAGGAGTGTGTGACATGAAAAAACACCCTTCTGGAGAAAGTTAAGCTAGCACTCATCCTCCTATCAGACATCACCTGGATCGGACATGTCATGAGCCTGGACTTGTCTGTCAAATGTTCAAATGTTTTATTCGATGTTTTGAAGGTGTAAATGTGCATGCTCTTATTGTGCCATCATTACTCAGGCGTCCACTGGCTGAGCAGAGGGCCATTTTTGGCTAGATTCAAATGCTTGGACTCATTTTTGCTTCTGAAATAAAAGAGAATACAATATAATGTGTTGTACAATGCATGACTTCTTAAATGTCAAATAAACATCTTGATCACTGAGAATGTATATTGTTTCCTTAATCTTTTTTTTTTAAATTTTTTAAACTAAGTAGCCACAATTTGATTTGTAAAATATTTTGCAATGGGCTAATACACTGGGGTCTAATAAATAAATGGAGCAAGTGCCATCAGTAATTTAAAGGTCCCATAATTTATTTTAATGGTTTCATAATATCAACATGCATATGCTTTTTCCCCCCCAGAGAGTCAGATTTTACACTTTATTATTAATATCAAAATATGGACCTATTCTATGTTTGCATTATCCTAATTAGCCAGCCAATGATGAGACTTAAAAGTGTGGTGATTTTCACTCTGTCTGCTTGGCTGGCGATGGCAGATCTCTCCAGCCTTGGAAAAGGGCAAAGTAGAACTCATGACCAAAAAGGTTGCCCACATCTGCTTTAGTGGTTCATTAATGTCACCATGTTGAGTAGGATGGTGCAGACGGGCTTAATTGCGCTTCTCCATATGTCTAGACTCTCGCATGACTGTCCCGATGCTTTCGAGTCTATTCTTGGCCTATAGCCTAAGTGAAATTCGCACGCATGCCATTTCCCTCCCCAAGTCGTCTCATAAACCGAGCCTTCCGAATCGATTTCAGGCCTGCAAACAAGAGCAGGTTGTTGTTTATGTTAGTTTGACAGACCTTAAGCTGAGACCAGACAACCGGTTAGATATATTGTGATGGGACCATGTAGGGATGTGCACTTAAATCCAAATTGTTGTGGTTAATTATTCTATAGCTAGTTAGATAGAATGACCAAATAATAAATTACTATGTCTGTGTCAACTTGTATTAGATTAGTATATATATATATATATATATATATCATTAAGCAGGAACAGATTTTTTATTTGAACTGTTTAGATTAAATATGACGTAGCCTATTTAGTTTGAACTGTTTAGATTAAATATGTAGATTAAAGTGCCAGCCTACTTAGTTTGGGTCATAGGCAAATCAGTTTGCATTTATACTTGTGGAACGTGAGAACAGGTTTTAACAGGTCGGAGCTTTTTAACATAGGAGCAGTCCAACTAAAAGTTTTGAGTGTGAATATGAAAGCGCAAACAAGACAAACTCAATTATATTTACAATTACGATGTATGGCTATGGACATACATGTTTCTTGAGCGAATTACTGTTTTTTTCCACGACATCCTTGGGCCCGTCTTGGTTTCATTCAACAAACTTGTAGGTGTACACGCCCAACTACCGTAGTCAAACACACACACTGAATTATTTTTGTCTTGATATTCACATATCTGCACAACGAGGTTCCCAACCTTTGTCAAGGACCAGACCCTAAAATAAACACATATTAAGCTATTTAGCCATTTTTGTGAGATTTTGTCCCAGAAACACTCATGTGAGAGGGTCTTTGTTAGATTGCAACACAATAGAATAACTGTCAAGTGTGTAACGTTAGGTGTAACCGTAAGAGCAACCTGCTATGATCAACAGTCATTTGTATGTACCCCCTCATCACTGACATAACTTCTAGTGAATTAAGTCTTTGTAGGGTGCTCCCCAGGACTAAAACTTCTGATGCTTTTAATGTATTGACCCCAGTAAGTGGAGTGGGTCAGGTAACGTTAACGTTGAAGGGCCCATATCACAGAAGGCCAGGGGCGGCCCTGACGGTAGCACATACTAACGACAGCTGACTAAACTAACGTGATGACTACTTTACTATTCAACTAACAAACTTAAGTTAACCCCTTGGCTTTGCCAGCCAGCCAACAGCTGGAAATAAGTCTGCCGTCGACACAGAGACACACGGTGAGCTAACGTTAGCGGTACTTACCATTGCATTGGCAAGCTAGCTCGCTAGCTACCATTAGCTAGCTAACCAAAGAAAGCTCCGAGCGCAGTCCTCTCGTCGACCTTTTCCCCTTTTTGAGAGAAACAACTCCGGTTTGGCTTACTCACTTTTGAGTTAAAAGTAGAAAGTTCTTAATTCAACACATTCAATGGTTAGTATGTGCGTTACAGCCGCTTTTCTCAATTGTACTGTTTGCTAGCCAGCGAGCTACCGTTCAGTGATCAGTGTCGGCTGAGCTGACAGCGGTATCCTTCTACCTACACGCTGGTGAACGTTTAACTGCGCAGTTGCTGCGCATCTTAGAGGCGCAGTTGACAGCTCACCAAATTGTTGTTGGAGGGCTTGGTTAAAATGCCTCAAATTTTCTCTCAGCTTATTAAACTGTGAGAGTTAATGGCAAACACACTGATAATGGAAAGGTGATCTCTGTGGTAAGCAAAATGCACACCAAAGGCCTGAGGTCTGAAGCTATTATTCAAATAACGTCCCCTTGTCTAGTCAAATTATGTTCAGCAGCCTACAGCAGTGGTTCTCAACATGGGGTCCTTTATCATATTTCAATTTTACTATTATTTAATTGACTAGAAGTTAGCCCAATGAGAGGAAGTATAAGAATGTGTATTCTGTTAACAGAAATATAATTCATTATTCTATATCTATGTTTCTGTTCATGGCTTCACATGTTTCACTGCCCACCTACAGTATAGACAGCTATGGAATAACTAAATCTTCCCAGATGGGAGTCCCTGAGACAACATCTTCACAAATGGGGGTCTGTGGCCTGATGTGTATCACTTTGGGTGTCCTTTACACCAAAAGGCTGAGAACCACTGGCCTACAGCTAAAGATGTCGTATGATGTTTGTGGAGATCATGAAATATTGTTGTGTAAAAAAAAAAAAAAAAATCAGACTGGCTGCCTGCCTGGCTTTCTCTGTCTGACTGTCAGGTGCATTTTTAGATATGAAAATGTTCTGGATATTGGCCTTTAGGGAACTTTATGACCACTGTGTCAGCAAACTGCAAGATAATAGACTGATAAGTTTAAACATTGTATTTGAGCATTAAATGTTCTAAATGTGTGCATTAATGCAAAAACACTTGAAGAAACCTAAAAAGAAATTGGATAATATCAATCAAATCATGAGTTTGGTAGGTTAATGTATGATTTGTAACAGCTGTGTCTTGATAACAGTAATAAATAAATAAATAGATAGATAGACAGATAGATAGATAGATAGATAGATAGATAGATAAATAAAAGGTGAAATTCTCCACATTCAAGGCCCCCAAAACACCTGGACTTGTGGTCCTCTTATGTCTGCTTTGAAATATTATAAAAGTATCCCACAGTTGCCTCTTTGTCAGTGACATTCCTTGAGGTCCCAATAATAATCCCATAAAGAACACATGGGTTAGATGAGAAGAGGTGAAAATAGTAACAAGGGAAAGGTCATACTCAAGTTAACAATGTGTTTAGAATAGAGATGTAACTGGGCTCATTCAAATGAAAGATAAGAATTTAATCATTCCAAAGATTGTTCACAAAAAACAAATGTTGATGCTACAAACAATTGCAGTTAGAACTGCTTTATTTGCTGGTGCTTATTACTGCAAAAACATTTTTTTTATGTGAATGTGTGTATGTGTGTGATGTGAAATGAATGTGGAGGCCAAATTTAAAAGTTGCAGGACCTGGATGCAATCTGCTGACCTTTTTTCACCGACCTACTGACATCAATGACCTACAGTACGCACAATTGAAAACTGGAACAGAATGGCTGTCCTCTGTGTGTGTTGTGTCCTGAGCCAACCCTCTCTGGATCCATTTGATGAAATAGCAGGACGGGATGTACTCCAACACCCCCTACTGTGAGAACTCTTTAAGCTGTAGCAGCTTAGGCCTGGGCACAAGGCGAGGCAAAGAATCATCAGTCAGTGTGGAAAATCAAATCAAATTAGGCTATAGGACGTGCATTTGACAAAAACTATGGTGGGTGAAAATTCAACAGCAGAATGGGGAGTGCTGAAGTTAGCCAAGGAAGGAAAGTTGGACCCAGAGATGGGCAGTATTTGCATGAAATGTATTTGAAATATGTATTTAATTACTTTTAGGCTATGTATTTTGTGATTTGTATTTTGCAGCCATTACAAAATCATCATGTAATTTGTACGCTAACAAGAGTATTTAAAAAAATAAAAAAATAAATAAAAATACTTACTCTCTAAGATAGGTGAGAAAAAGAACAAACAAAACCTTAGAAGCACTGTGACAGCTGGATGCTGTCATATTAGACTGATGAGAAAAAGGAATATTAAATTTAGAAAACAAGCTTCTGACCACATTGGTAGGAGTATAAGGCCTCTTCTCAGACCAGTGGAATACATAGTTATTCACCAGGCAGACTGTTCTCGGACCAGTGGAATACATAGTTATTCACCAGGCAGACTGTTCTCGGACCAGTGGAATACATAGTTATTCACCAGGCAGACTGTTCTCAGACCAGTGGAATACATAAAGTTATTCACCAGTCAGACTGGTTTCAGATCAGTGGAATACATAAAGTTATTCACCAGTCAGACTGTTCTCAGACCAGTGGAATATGTTGAGTTATTCAACAGTCAGGCTGGCCTCAGACCAGTGGGATTGATATGTAGATTTTTTTTCACTAGTCAGGCTATTCTCAGACCAGTGGAATATATATGTAGTTATTCAGCAGTCAGACTGGTTTCAGACCAGTGGAGTATGAAGTGTTATTCACCAGACTATTCTCAGACCAGTGAAATTAATATGTAGAT
>OMKL01140965.1:0-16278 GCA_900302295.1 Parasudis fraserbrunneri | reverse complement strand
GGGTTGTTGTTTGATGGAGAAGCAAAAGTTGCTCTCTCACCATTTTTCACATTTCCTCTTCATTCACACTCGCTCTTCGCCCCTCGTTACATTCAGCACACACAGTGAGCAAGCATTTACATAACTGTGGAACTGCACATGGGATTCTAAGACTTTGAGCTATCTCCCATTCACTGCTCATCCCAGATTAGCTTTGCAACGGCAGCACTACAGACTTCGACAAAAGTCATTAAAACAATAATTAAATCACCCAAAGGTGAAAAACCTTTATTTATAAGTAGGGAGACCACTGATATATATGAGGGAAGCAACATTTTCTACAAAGACTTTTATTGCAAACACCTCAGGTAAACAGTGACATGTCTCAGAAAGCAAACAAACAGAAAGCTGCGTCAAAACTAAATAAATAAAGACTGGAAGGTTTTAGCCATTGATGCATGTGGTTCTAAGGACCAAGGGGGCACTCGACAAGATTTCTCACAAGGGGGCGCTAAGTGGAGACATGAGTGAGATTGACGCGAAGTCTACTTGGTCCTCAAGTCTACTTGGTCCTCAGTCTACTTGGTCCTCAGTCTACTTGGTCCTCAGTCTACTTGGTCCTCAGTCTACTTGGTCCTCAGTCTACTTGGTTATCTCCTGAATATTCATGACTGGAAGGCAGTTTTCCAGGTCGACATGCACTGTAGCGCAGATGTAACTTCTCTTTGAAAGCCATTCAAGTTAATGTATGAAACATCTCAATGTAGATTTTTATGAGTTTAATAAACATGTTTACTTGCCCTCTGAGTCATAATCCCCAGAGATCCTAGCAGAACAGATGCCAATAAAACAAGGTGCAAGATATCTTGCTGCTTTGAAGTCATTCAAACATTGTCTGCCTGTCTCATAATGACCTTCAAGACACGTTGCCAACCATAAATGTAGCATGAGGAAAAAGTTCCAAAGCACAGTAGTACCAAAATGAAAATGACATAAAATCCAAACTATCTTTATTTTTTTCTAAATGTTATTTGAATGACACTTCTGAGAAAAAGTTAATGAATGCATGTGGTTTTGTTTTGGTTAATAGGTCGATTGATCCAGCGATATAAGGTGTAATTGCCCGGCCTATCATAAACTCTTCTACCAGAGAATACAGAAGTTACTTTGACTCATTAATGAGTAGGCTGCTCATGTTTGTTGTTTCACTGAGGATTCAGCACCCAGCTGTAAGTAGTAGCATTGTGAGTTGACTGCATTGTGTCCTATTTATTTATTCATTTTTCTCATCAGGTCGTGTCACTTCCTCGCGGCTTGTGAATGGGCAAAACCAGCAGCAACAGTCAGCATTCAAATTATTTACAGCTAATTATCAATTACCATTAAGGTTGAATGGACTTATGAATAGCCACCGTCCTCACTAGACTTTGCTGTAATTAAGGTCTAGCTCACTAGGCTACCAATTACGCAAACCGAATGGCAACACGAAATAGCCCACTTCTTATAATTATGAATATGTGGACAACAGTTCCAACAGGGCGAGATACTACTGAAAGTACAGCCTGAGTCAAAGTGACAAGAAGGGAGGCATGAAGCCAGCCAGATGACAAGAGGATTTAAGCCATGCTGAGATCTCTATTCAAAAAGGTTCCCCTTTTTCTCTCACTTCAGAACTGAACTTTGGACAGGTGGAAGGCAATCGTCATCCTAATATTTTACATATTCAAGAGGTGCAAGTCAAATTAGCATAGACTAGAACATCTTTAAATTAAAACTCCACACAGAAATAAAACAAAGCAGAACATTATGTACAAGACCTTATGTACAAGGTTGCAGTAGATTTCCCATTACTCTCCAGTTGCCAAGTCAAGCACTAATGACTATGACTAAGAATCCTTCTGAAGACTTCCCCGAATATGTTCAGAATCAATTTTGCCCTTTCTGACTTTCACTCAAAACTGTCCCGCAGTAACAACAAAAGGTGAGGATTAAACCTGTTACCTGAAACATAAAACATTTGGTGACTATATCTAATCTCGTTACCTGGCCAGGTTGTAGAGGGTGTTGGAGTTCCGGACACGAGTCTCCACCCCTAAGTCCTGTGCCATCTTGAGGACGATGGCATCGCGTTCTCGGCTGTAGGGCTCAGAGTCATACTCGAAGGTCAGCCGCGTGATATTCCATTCCTGAAGAAAGAGACAGGCCTGTTATTGATGTTACATGTAGGCATTTCTCATCAATATACTGCTGTGAAATTAGCTGCAATTACCTAGATTAATACTAGGTAATTCCAAAAAAAAGAAAGCTTTCACAGTTACACATGAAATGAGAAATGATCCGTTTCATGCTTCCATTTGAATAAATGTTGGCTTGCTAGATTCCAAAAGCAAGCCTTTAGAACACATGATAGAATTTACTATTCAACTTACAAAAAATTTTAATGGGGGAATTGAGGACTTGCTGTTAAGACGCAGTATCACATGACCACTATCCGTCGTCCTGGGCCCAACTCAACATAGGAAACAGCCTAAAGGGGCCAGGGCAAAGGGCAAGGGTATATTGACGAGCCAGATGTTTCAATGTTTCTGAAATGTTGCTGAAAATAATAAAATCTACAAGTACAACACAACATTCGCACGGGATGCGTTTTCAACGGAGGTGTCCCGGGATTGAACTTGACATGCCCATAGTTTTGACTGTTGGGGTGTGTGATCAAACATTTCAAATGGCACCTCAAGCTACTTTATAACAACGGCAAATGCATTGCCTGTTGCAAAAATGGAGTACTTCAATCGTTTTTCAAATCTATGACAATCCAGCAGGGGAAAAATTATGAACTGTTACAGTATGTGCACCTATTTTGGATGGAAATGTATTTTTCTAAGAAGTAACTGTAGGCCTATCGATGTCCATGCTGAGGTGAAGCAGATTGATTTGGCGTTTGCACTGAAAATGCATTTAAAACCTTCCTGTATTGGTTTTACTACTACCAAAAACAAATTACAACCCCAAACTACAATGTAAAGTTTGTGAACAAACTATAAGTTGGCTTGACAAAGCCAGGCTGTAATCGACAGAAATATGTTTACATTTACAACAATCCATCCCCCAACTCTCTAATAGTTCTGAGGGATCAAAGATAGACCAATCAGGAAAGGAGGTGGGACTTAGTTTAATTACATATGACCCTTCCTTGGGTCCAACAAGCCTTCCCCCAACCAAAGAGGTTGAAATATAGGAGGAGGGAACAAAAAAAAAATACATCATTACATTCAAATAGATATACTTTATATCAATACTGCATTTAGATAATGTTAGAGGTACAAACGAGAAAGGCATAATATAGGCTACTGATCGATAATGCGATTGTGAACATGATATTGATAGTGGCTTAATTTAATTACAAAAAAGGAGGGAGAACCCATACTTGTGTTGGGAATATGTGTATTTAGTCGGCTACTTGATCGGGTGGCCCATACCTTAGGGAATACTGTACAAAAGGATGCTTGATTTTAGAATATATCGCCGTTAGAGATGTGGGCAGAGCTGTAGGTCTGCTCTGATCCTTGTCCAAAGATCATTGTCCATTGCCAATTCTGTAATCCATTTCATAGATGGAGACTTTATCCTGTCTTCATCCCGATGTTGTAATGATTGACTGGCACTCGCATACGTCTCTTGGAGTGCAGTGTCACGTTAAATAATTTTTTTCTTTATTTCAAATATAGCAACGGCAAATACTTTGCCAATCATGTCGTTTTGCCAGACTTTTGATGTCACTGCCGATGCTCTGGGAAATTATAGTCCTCGTTTTGGTCGGCTCAGACAGCAGGACTTGTATTCCAGCACTTGTAAAGTTCTTCTTTCATTTCGCACCCTTTTCAAATGGCGTGTTCAGGGATGGAATTACATGGGCAATCAAGTGAAATTCCTCTTCGGTGTGTTTTGCACGTGACACAACAACTGGCCTTATATGGTATCTTTGGGGCATACTACTCGCAAATGCACGGCCACACGCATTAAATTTAAGAACAGCTGGCATTCGTACGTGCCTAAGAACAATTTGGGGGGGGGGTTAAGAACACATGAGTCTTACGTTGATTTCTCATACACACTTTTCTCAACATATATAGACAACATTGCCTACAAATTCCAACAGAAAATTGGCTTCCTTTACAGAAATAGAAGCAGCTTTCCTTTGAGTTGTTGGAAAAGTATTGTAGAGGCAGTTTTCTTATCAGTTTTAGACGATGGTGATCTAACTTCTAGGCATGCTGCGGCTTCAACTCTTTAAACCCCTGGACTCGGTCTATCACTCTGCCCTCAGATTAATTACTGGTGATAGATATGATACTCATCATTGTGTGCTATGGTTGGTTGGTCCACTCTTACAGAGAGGCAAAAACAAAAACTGGTATTTGTTTATCTTCAAAGCCCTTATTGGTAAGCTACCTTCTTACATTGCATCGTTGTTAGAAAGGAATATTGGAACCTATCTGACTCGATCAAATGATTGGATGGTACTTAAGGTCCCCCGAAAATATTCTGAGCTTGGCAAAACTGCTTCTTCCTTTAATGCTCCAGAATCTTGGAATACCCTCTAACTTATTTTTTTTAAATTATTTTCTTCCCTCATATGCTGAGTTTAAGGCTTTGATTAATGACTATTGTGTAGTGATTTGTCTTAATTTTTGTCCTGTGTCGCATGTTTTTGTTAATTGTTGAAAGCTTTACGTCACTGAAAATTAGAGACACCCAGTGTCTTTAGAGTTTAAATAAAGGTTTGAAATGAAAATGTAAATATTTAAAGAGAAAAATAGAGAAATTTCATGAGAGTGTTCATGCATGAGGCATGTTTCCCCCCCGAAAGTTACACCTGAAAAAGTGTGGCCTGTCTTATATTTGCGCTCTAGAGAGCAGAGGTGTGGTGGTAAAAAAAAGTTCAACTTCTCCTCCTGGCAGCGTGTCGAAGTGTCCTTGAGCAAGACACTTAACCCCTAACTTTGGTTGGCACCTTGCGTGGTTGCCTCCGCTGTCTGTGTGTGAATGGGTGAGTGTGAGGCATAAGTTGTAAAGCACTTTGGATGAAAGTGCTATATAAATGCAGTCCATTTACCATTAATATGACATGGTTGGTATGTATGGAATCCTCTTGATGTCTAGTTTCACATGATACTACTGGCTTTGTGCCATCTTAGAAACTGTTGACAGATCATTTTCATTTTCAGAGGGTGAATAGTAGGCCAAGTTAACCAAGGACTGAAAAGGAGAATAATTCCAATTTTAAGATCATGGTGATCAATGAGGCAGAGTCTAATTGAACCTACGGTTCTGTTTTACACTTTGAGACGGTTAAAGCTATAATCTGTAATGCTGTCAAACAGCGACCTCTAGGCAAAATAGCCCTGCTTGGTATTGCACTTTGTTTACATTTTTTGTTTTCATCTTCTGCGTGGGTTGGAGTTTAGTAACGTATTATACTGTGAATTTCTCCAGACCTTTTTCTTGGCAGAGCCTCCAAACCACACACCAGACCAAAACAAAAACTGTAAAAAAATTGCAATGCCAAGTGAGGCTCTTTTACCTAGAGGGTGCTGTTAGATTTCATTTACACAATATTTATCAGCTTAACTATTTTCATTAAATGTTTTAGTATTACTGGTACATTCTGGTAAGATATAATCATTTTCTTTATCAAAACAAGATTTGATCAATCTTTACAAAGCAAGGGGGGGGGGGTCATCTTATAATCAGGGTTGTCTTATATATTCGGGACAATATGGTAATCTGAAGGCTACAAATAATTTTCTGTGACAATACTAACCTTGAATAGGCGAGGAAAAACATCTGTTGGTTGTCCTCGTACCACAAACAATCTTGAATTTAGTTTTCGGAGGCTTGCATCGAGATCCTCCAAGGACTCCAATAGGAACCTGGGAAGAAAGCGGACATCAAATTACCTTTAGCCAGTGGCTTCTTTCACTCAGTATTGTTTTGACTGCACCTTTACGTTATGAATGTCAGTCTGTGATGGCATTTTACTGTCAAGAAATACATTTTTGTGACATTATGTTAAGACCACAGCCTGCTACATGGGTAGGCCTCCGGGCTCATGATCGAAAGGTTTGCGGGTTCGAGCCCCCGCCAGGAATGTGGTGTTGTTGTCCAGTAGGGAGCACTCTGCCCTCTGGATTTGGCAGTAACAATGCCCTTGTTACGGTGACAGGGAAACCGTGCAGTTGCGTGTGCCGTCCTTCGGATTAGATGTTAAAGGGAAATTCCACCCAAAAGCAACATTAAACTTTGTTTACCAGATTGCGGCATAACTGATGAATTCTCTCTATGTGGCTGACCAAAGTAATCTCTGACCATAAATATCAGCAGTTGAAAGTGCTAATTTGGTAGAGCTATATGTCATAATTACACTTAGCTTTACCCTCACTCAATTTTGAAGAACTACAACAATGGACTTTCCTGAGACCTTTGTAAAGCAGGAAGCTGAAGCGTGCACAGTAGTTTAGGGCTACATCTCTGGCCTGACGATATGTACAGAACTGGCTGTGGGCTCATTTTACTCTGTAGTAAAGCAACTTTTCTATACAAGAAAGGCCCAGAATGGAATTCCCCTTTCAACCGAGATCCCGACTGAATTTGGTCGTTAAAGAACCTAGGGCGTTGTCTATCATTAAGAGTAAGAGTAAGAGTAAGGGGTTCACAAAGAGTAAGGGGTTCCCGTATTTATCATGCACCTCAGAGTAGGAAATAGGTCATAGCTGCCTGAAAATTCTCATGTGTGTGTGATGCACATTTGGTCTTACTCTTAGGCATAAGAGTAAAAGCATTTTATCAACCTTCTTAACCTAAGAAAAAAACCCTGTCCTAACCAGTCGTAACCCCTTAGCACCTCCCAGCAGATGGCAATGATACAGGGACATGCGCACGCGGGACAGGAGTGTTAGAAATATAGACTCTAGATTTAGATTTAGAACAACAACGATCTTCTTCAAAGATATATAATTTGGGTAGAAAGCTTTTTGTGACAGATTTTGTCCGGAATGCAATCTCTCCGTCCACAATGAGAAACTGTGCCCACTATGAACTTTTACACTTTTTGACAGCAAGGAAATGCAGCGCCAGCAGTGATGTTTTTGGTCCCTCAGCCAATAATCTATACAGTCTTAAACCAAACTCACAGCCAATAATCTATACAGTCTTAAACCAAACTCACAGCCAATAATCTATACAGTCTTAAACCAAACTCACAGCCAATAATCTATACAGTCTTAAACCAAACTCACAGCCAATAATCTATACAGTCTTAAACCAAACTCACAGCCAATAATCTATACAGTCTTAAACCAAACTCACAGCCAATAATCTATACAGTCTTAAACCAAACTCACAGCCAATAATCTATAGTCTTAAACCAAACTCACAGCCAATAATCTATACAGTCTTAAACCAAACTCACAGCCAATAATCTATACAGTCTTAAACCAAACTCACAGCCAATAATCTATACAGTCTTAAACCAAACTTTGTACTTATTGCACCTCTGATACCACGCAGATTAATTAGTTTCCCCACCACTAAATGTAACGTAATGCCAAAAAGAAAAGAAAAAAAAAAAGCAGTTTATTCAAAGCAGTGGTCTCTCTGGATTGATTCAGTGTCATGGACGGCTTGCATAATATCATTGCTCCAAGCGTACATGAGGATACATTCCAAGTGAATCAATACCACAGTATCAACATATAAGTTATGGATGCAAGATCCTTGATGTTGTGACCGAATGGCCCGGCATGATGCCCAGGCAATCAGTGAGAGCGGACCAACGGCACTGCCAGAGCACGGCCTAAATTATTATTAACTTAGCCAAGGCATGTTCACATTCAGTGTATAGGGACTTCTTATAAACCAAAAATAAATAGGACTACTTAAAAGCACAATACAGTGCTGGGTCGGCTACAATTGGTGTAAAGCTGTTTATAAAAGCAGTTTAACTGCAAGATGCGTTTAGGTCATTTTGAGATTTGTCAGCTAGGTGCAATGTCAGTTACTTTTTCCCGTCCGATTTCTCCATTGCCTTCCATAGTAGAAATGGACATGAAAAACTCACTGAAATTGCACCTATGTCTACTTTCACCTAGAGTGATAGGAGGGCGATGGTTTATATTTTCTTTGAACCCTCAGGCACTGGACAAAGCAACACTCAGAAGTCAACTACAAATCCCATACCGTATTTGAGGATTCTGATGAGGACTCCACTGTACATCTAAAATCCCGTTAAATCCCATTCAAACTTATTGAGGGGCACTGGTCTCTGCTTTGATAGCGGGATAGACAAAATCATTTCACTAATGACCACTTAAGGGTTGCAGACTTCAGACAGTCATTGATTGCAAAGGACTTGCAAACAAACATTAAATATGACGACTTTATTTAGGCTAAGCTTATGTTAATTTGTGAAATAACTTTTGATCCCCTAAAATTGGGAGACTATGTATAGAAAGGGCTACAATTCCTGCACAGTTCGCCCTCAAATTAAAGCTAAATTAAAGTAGTCCTCCTCATAGTCATAGTATAATTTCAAATCCAATGTGCTGGAGTACAGAGCCAAAACAAGAAAACATTGTAATTGTAGTCAGACTGCACTGTATAAGCCTATATCCTGTCCCAATTGACTTGTTGTAGACCAAAATGGCAACACATTTTTGACCACGGTTAGCTAAATTACAGTGTAATTACCACAGTATTGTTGAGTGAAAGAATGATTGTGGTGTCATCCATGTCCACTAACACAGAATTTATCTACGTGGGGGGTCCCAAGAAAGGCTAAGGAATATCCTTGTTAAATTTCACTGTTTCAAACAGTAGATGTTTGCCCAAATTAGATAATGTGTAGTGACTGCTATTCTTATAATAGATTTCACTTTAAACTGTTATCTCTTCAACTGCAGTACAGACAGCCATGGAGCTGAATCTGGACCTAATCAATGATATTATCTAACAACACAATTCGTCTTTCAGATGGGGGCCGCTGGAGTAAAATCTCATCAAATGGGGTTCCACAGCTAATGTGTTTCAATTTGGGGGGGTCTTTGACATGACAAGGTTGAGAACCACCGCACTGATATAACCTATATCACGTGTAACATTAGGGAGCCGAGTGAAATGCAAATCATTTCAGAGGGCGTGGGACTCTTGTTGGAGCTATCGCCAGCTATTTGTTTGTCAAAGTAATGTAAGCTAGCAGCAAACTATATAGTTTGTAGTAACGTTAACAATGTTAGTTAGCTACCTAGGTTAGCGTTAAGTTGACAAACGCTAGATAAGTTAAGCAAGAAAACTAATAGTAGGTTTGTTGTCGACAAGCTGCTAATATCATTACAGTTTTACTGAAGAGTATCTGAACGCTTCACAACTGAATTTACATTAACAAGTTGACTTGCCTTGTGTGCGAGGTTGGAAACAAGACAGACTGAAAGGTACTGACCTCCATCGGTTAAGTCCAACATTAGCAGACCCAGCGAACCAGGGGTCCAAAATATAAACACAGCGCACTGTGTCTGCTCCGTCCAATGCCTCATGTAAAGCGGGGTTGTCGTGCAGCCTCAGACCTTTCCTCAACCAGTGAATCGAATTTACCACCATGTTTTCAAAAGAAGTCCGGTAAAAGGTTACGACGTTTAATTCAGTAAGTTATCTAGGCGTAAACTATCCCCATACTTTACTATACAACGTAAAGACTAGCGTCTGCTACTATCCACGTTGTGCCTTCCCTCGAGTTTGTGTGGCAGCACATTCAACGACACTGGACATTATCCACTTCCCTCTATCTTGCTTTCTATTGGTTGAAAATCGGCATGTGCAAGAGTATTAAAATGAGTAAGAGGGCATCCTTGGTTTTCATTGGTTGCTTAGCACGTGTAGGCTCCACCCCGTCACGTTCATGCGGCGTGTTTACAATGTACATAAATAGAATTGATTGACGAGATAGAGGGTTGTTGTTCGGAGTTATGTGATTTTAACTCATAGTTTATAATGCTTCATGTTCAATATTATCTGGTAAATTATTCTCGTAGTTATTACTAGGCCAAATAGCTGGCTGCATAATACGGCAACACGGAACTTGAATTTGAATTCTGTGTCACCTAATGTAAAGTAACTGTTTTGACTAGAATAAAACGGGGTTATCAAACAGACCTACAAAAGAAAATGAGGATATGTGTTTAGTGTCCGGAGAGTTGAACAGTCAGAGGCGCGAACGCACAAGTTTGTCTGCCTCGTCGCGCGCGCACACTGCAGTACTATGCTACGTGTAAAGCGTGTTGCGCCACCGGTGATTTTACATAAGCGAGTAGGCTACGCATCAATGTTTTATATAATTTGTACTTGTGGCCTATACTGTCCCACTATCCTTAATCAATGCACAAAGTTGCAACACCATACAAAGTTGATATACGATATGCGTTGCTATATCTGTATAGACCAAAACATCCCGAATGGAATGAATCAGTACAGAAGGCCAACTTTGACTGGACAACACCATGAAAAAGGAATCTCGTGTTAGAATATCAAGACGAATATTTGACTCTTTTCTAAAAGAAAAAAAAAGAAAGGAAAGCGTTTAAAACCGATGTTATCGTATGAAATAACTTGATTAAGTTTCCCCGGGTAGTTTTTGTATAGCTGTGCTTCTCAATTTCTTTGGTCTCTAGACACACTGGCAAAACATTAAATATAGGCATACACACACCAAATTAGTGACTGCTTGTAAAAGTCACATAAAATGGATCGCTTGGAGGTTTCACATAAAGTGATAATTGGTCAAACAACACATATAGCCTACCAATGGACAAGGCCCAGTTTGTGTAGGCTACACAGAGAATGTAGACCTGAGCACCCTCTCTCCACAGCACATTGCCTATAGCCTTTGTTAAAATATTTGTTTGTTGTTTACTACTGCTCACTAATAGATAGTGGGATAAAATAGGATTGTGCTGGCCAGGGCTTGAATGGGACCCCTCAGAGCAAAGCCCTCTGGGAACACAGGTTAACAGGTTGGTCCTCTGACTGTTGGCCACTTTTGATGCATTTTTCGTATTGTTCATCTCCTTTGAACGATGTCTCGTGATGTTTCTTCCCAGAGAAATTTCTGCTTCCATAAGTTATTTCCTGTCAATTTTGTGGGCACAAAAATAAAAGTCTGGAAAGCTGTTTGGGGAAAATGAAAATAATGATCTGTACTCTTTATGTTTTGAGGGAGTCTAAAAGACTACATGAGTGGCTCACAAAAGTGGGAACTGAGGACCCACAGGGGTCCTTGATGAGGTTTCAGGGGCCCCCTGCAAAATGAATAAGAGTTTTATTCTTACATTTCTTAGTTTATTCTTCAGCACGATGAGGGAATATAATGGATCTGGATTCTGATATGTTTAACTCTGCACAATTCCCCCCTCTCCAATAGTTCTGGGTCAAATCTTAAATTGGTGAAATATTTTTTAGATGACAGCACCCCACCTCCCAGCCATATATGATGATCCTTGGTATAGAAAGTTAGGTAATTCTTGGGCTACAGTAACTGTCATGAGATGCCAATGTTTTTTTGTCTTCTTGGTGCCACCTAGTGTCTCTTCAAAGAAAGCAACAACCAGCCAGTTTATTGTACAGTATGTGAAGGGATTTGGTCTACATTAGTTAAAGCAAATTGGCGATTCTTGTTATTTTTGGTATCATTTATAAAAACTTCACACATCCCCAAAAACATTCCACTAAGTATAACTCATGTTCAATTCAGTAATGACACACCTTAAAAGTCTACTTTTTATTTATCTCCCCAAAAGCAGCACACTAAGAGACCCAACATAATTGCACTTTTTAAAAAATGTCACTGTTAGCTCTGTCATAGGAGACTTATAGAGGAAAATCGTGTGTTAAAGGAAACCCTGAGCAGAAATATGAGGTAACATTTTATTTCAGTGTATAACCTACTCTATACTGCAAGGAGTTTCTAATAGATCCAATTATAGTTACAGGGAAGTTTTTATTCATACTATTTTCATGTCAACCAATATGGCGTAATGCCACAACTCATTGGCCATGGTTGTCATTTAAATGGAAATGTCACCCTTTTTAAGAATTCACACATGTTCTTCCTGTGCACCAGGACAGTTCTGTAACTATTTGTGAACATGCACTCTCTCCTAAAGTGAGAAATCAGATAAAATCCTCCAATCTGTGATGTCACATAAATGTAAAATCGGGGGCTGCTCCATTAATAATAAATGGGGCATTGAATTTATGGAGCCCTAAAATATTAAACTGAATTCTCACACCCAAATTATGTTCATATTCTAGTATTGTTAACAGGTCTGAACCAGAATTTAAACCTCATTTGGGTGTAAGAGCTAACACAAATATTTTATGGCCTCACAAATAGTATGCAAAGTTGTTGTTTTTTTAGCTGTTGCTAGTAGCCTAAGCCACTCATATACGAAGGCCTAACTTCCCGCATGTAAATCCTAGGTATACAGTATTTATACCCATTTATACGCCTAAAAAAGGATGACAAAACAATGTGTTTTAATGTTTTATTCATGAGAGGGGTGAAAGGGTAATTATGATGTGAATGCCAGCTGTAACTGACTGAATGTTATTGTCTCTCTCAAGCTGTCAATTGAGTGGATATCGATATAGTCTTAGTGAAGGCTTAATTCATATCCAGGAAACAAGACCCACATGGGCCAACAGGTAACTGTCAAATTAAACATCCACATAAATTATATTAACAGGGTGTTGGGCCACCATGAGCAGCTTCACTGCACCTTAGCAGAGATTACAGGAATGGCACACCAGTCTTCCATGTGGAATTACATAATTTGGTAGGCTACTTTATTGATGATGGAAAATACCGGTATGCACAACTCTAAAATCTCCCGCTGGTGTTTAACTGGTGACAGAGGTGGGCGTGGCATATTTTACGTTGTTTTTGATGCTAGAGATCGTTCTCACCAGGACATAAATGTCATCACCCTAGGATGTAAGTGAGCTCTTGGAATGTATGTTTGTATTTATTGATTTTTTTACCTCGTCTTCTAGGGGGCCGAGTGGACCTTAATCACGCAAGGAAAGAAGCCTACATCCCATTTGCTTTCACTATATTCTGTATCTCTTGTTTATTCTGTTGTTATCTGTAAGTTTGGCCTTACCTCCTAAATCTATTCTGCAATGAAGTGTCCTTCATATGCTTCCCTTAAAGAACCAGTACAATTATGTTAATTCAGTCAGGAAAAGCTTATTGTGGAATGTTAATGACAGGAGTGCAATTTCTTTTTAGCTTCAGATGTATCATTTGATTTTTATATCTGTTTTAGTGCACCCTCTGAGCAGCCAACTTTCAGTATGTTGAGGGGGCGTGGCCCTCTGTTGATTGAAAGGAGATGTCAAGCTTTCAAAAGTAAACAAATTCATGTGACCAGTGAGATCGGTTGCTATGGGAGATAACATTGGCTAACCTGTACTACCAGGTTATAAATAAATTGTCACGGTTGCTATGGATGTTTTTGAACCACTAACATTAACAAAAAACTAGCAAACTAGTTTAATTACTTGTTTCTCAAGGAGATTTAGTCATATTTCCACAATACTTATTGCTTTAATATTTAGGGTAACTTTACATTGACTTCTGTTAATGCAAAAAGATTGAAAAACATGACTTTCATTGTACTGGTTCTTTAAGCAGCTGAATAACTCAATACAAAACAATATAAAAAAATATATTAATCACAATACACTCACAAAAAATCTGAAAAATCGGTATGTTTTACAATCTAATTTGACATCATTGGATGTGTTGATCTGGATAATATAAAACTAGTAAAGGACAGGTGTCGGGGAGATGCATAAGGATGCTAGTGTAACCGATGGTCACCAACAGGCACTTCAAGTCTCCACTTCCCCTCCAGCCAGGTTCAAACTATGAACCCCCTCCATCATGGGACTATTAATGTTGAATACATACTGTCCTATCCGAGCCGTCACCTGAAAAGGATCAAACTCATGTAGTTAAGTGGAAGATCTTCAATGTATGGTGAGTTTACACCAAATAATTTATCATGTTCCGCTCACCCTCTGAACTCGCTGCATGCTACTAGACCGGCCATGTCAGGTGAGCAGCACATCAGCACCTCGAGTGAGACCTCTGTTTGTGTCACACCGATTCTGTTTATGCAAAGCCTTCTAAAAGAGAAACTGAACTGGAGAGCAAGGATTTGGCAACTGTAGGCAAATTTGCAAAAACCCTAGCCTACTTTTTGTGCACTAGCCTATATATTTTGTGAAACATACACACACACAGATGCCTGATGATAAATAAGGATATGTTGTTTAATACACCTATTTTGTGCTATAATGATGAATAAAAATGATGAATAACCTAAACACTGCATTGCCCGTTGAATAGATGTATTCTATAGTCTGAAAAACAGAGGAAAAAACACATAAAAATGTTGCTATATCAATGAATTGAAAGCTTGTGTATTGGGAATGTTACACGTGTATGCAGGAAAAAAAACAACAGACTTGAAGCGTAAAAAAAAACCCGGAGCAGGTTGGAGCGGCACGTGTGTGATGGAGCTGAGTCGCATGCCTGCACGGACCCAGAGTAGACAACAGCACTGATTAAAATTAGAGCGTTTCAGTTCCAAGAGACGGACGGGTAAAAAAAACAGGGCCAAAACGCTTGCCGTGTAGACTAGCCTTGAGTAGGCCTACTCAGTTTGGATGCCTTTTTTTACATGCTAAATGAGTTACTTGAGAGAGAGCTGGGCTTACCTAATATCGGAGTCATACTGTAATCTGTGGACACTGGTTCACTTAGGAGTGATTTTACACCAAGGGGTCATGTGCTATCAACCACATTACACTAGCAATCCTTATGCTTATCCCATCAACCGAAAGTATTCTCGACGATTCAAGTCCTCTTTCATTCCTGTAAGACAATGATACAACACATTTATAACCTCCCTGTAAATGGAAAATACATTTTGTACTGTACGCCAAACCATAAGAAACAAAAAAGGATCTAAAAATCTTTTTCAAACTAGCTCTATAAAGGCCTACGATGAATGTGAAGAAGTTATTTACAAAAACTGAGCTATATAAAGGCATCAGTATGAGGCAAAAACCTTAACCTGAACAATGTCAACCTGTATAAAATCATACCACCATTCAACCCGATCAGAATCTCTGCAGCCCAATAACAGTGCAACTGAATACAATGTACTATGTCCTTGACTGGATGTCAGCAGTATTTGACTTTCCCATATGGGTTAACAAGCACAGAAAACTCCCTTAGGCTTAAATATGTTACACTCCTTGGTCGCTTTTTTCCCCCGGCAGCAGTTTCTCCTTGGTGGTATCCGGGGGGGCTTGCAATTTCTTCATTTCCAGGCTTTTGACCCAAGTGTAGGCAGAGGAGCCAATAAGCACCATCATGTTACTGGTCCACCACAGTATACTCTTAGTGGAAGAGTTAAAGACCACTGCAATGACGGTCTGCGCGCAGGCCTTTGCTGTCCCCGACACATTGTGTGTGAGTGGGCTGGTGTACTTAATCTGGAGGCCTGTGACATAGCCGATGGCAAACCCAAACACTCCTCCTACTGTCATCATGCCCCAGAAATGTAGGTCACCCAGACGGTTGAAGTTGGCGAGACGCCCACACTCACCGGAGATAATGATGAGCGGGAGGAAGAGGACGCATGCATTGATGTTGTTGTAGAAGGAGAGCTTCCAGATATTTCCGTCCACCACCGGCATCACTTTCTTGGTATAGATGGCATTGAGAGAGACACAGGCACTGGCCAGAACCCCAAAAAAGACGCCTGACCAGGAGAGCGAGCCCGCCACACCTTCCTGGTCCACGCCAAGCCAGAACCCTCCTGGGAAACAAGGCACATGATGAAACGTGTATTTAATATGTCAATGCATAAGCACATCTGATTATGTGTACTATGCTGAAACTGTTTTTGAAATGAATTTCAACCCAAAGATTCTGGAAAATTGCATTTAGGACTATTAGGTGGTTTAACATCTGCAAGAGACACACATTTGAGTAACTAGTCTAGTCTGCAGATTCTTTCTTTGTAAAAGTGGAAAAGAAATAGGGATTTTATGCCAAAAACCTACAACAGGCTAGAAGGTGATATTCGAGGATGTTTATTTGGATATTTTCCTTCACATCATCAGATGCTGAAATGTTATTAATGCAAACTTTAATGCTCAGACCTAGGGTCC
>OMKL01140964.1:0-11058 GCA_900302295.1 Parasudis fraserbrunneri | reverse complement strand
TTTCGTAAATTTGTTGCTTAAAATTCAGTGTAACCAGCTCAAGTTTGAAACATCCAGATCATGAGACTTTTGGTAGGCTATAATGGTCTGAGGCGCACAATCAAATATCAATGGCAGCACAGGAAGAACATATGTAAAGTCTTAAATTGGGTGGCATACCCCTTTAAAAGATACACTAGAGAATTGTGGAGTTCCCTAATGATCCCATTTGGTTACAGCTGATTTGGCAAAACAAGTGAGGCATCAACAGGCTAGCTTACTCTTTTTGGCATGCCATCCATCCTTTGCCTGCCAACATTTGAATCTATTAACTGCCAATAAGCACCACACAAGCTACATCGCCAATGTCCATAAAGGTATAGTTCGGATTTTTGGACATAAAGTTGTAAGAAATACTTGACAGTAGTGTTAGTCGATGCAAAGCTTTTAGCTTTCTTACCAAGTTCTGGCCGGGTTCCGAGCAAACCGAGAAGCCTTAGACAGGCAGCAAACGGGGTCACAAAACCAAAAAGTTTTAATCCCCACCACAACATGAAGGCACAGGGTTACCCATTTCCAACACAAAACCATGGTCCTCCAGCATTTTGAAACAGCTGAAAGGCCGTGTTACCTGTGAACCGGCACCAGCGCGTAGTAATACACTGGCTTTTTTCAAGAAACAAAATAGTGCCAAATGATAGCAGAATTGGAAATGCTGGAGGACCGTGGTTTTGTGTTGGAAATGGGTAACCCTTTTGCTTACATGTTGTGGTGTGGATTAAGGATGTATTCACACCTGGATTGTTTGGAGCAGTTGTTCCAGTACAGGGAGCGTTTCCCCCCTCGGATCGGTTCGTTTGGGCATATGTGGACACAGCAATCGCACTCGGATCCGGGACAAAACAAGCAAGCCGAGATCGTCAAGAAAGGGTGGTCTCCGCTCACTTCCATTCAAAACCTGGAGCAGTTCGTTTGCAGTGAGAACGCAATCAATCCAACCAACCGATGTTCCATGCATTTTTCCGGGGAAACAAAGAAGAGGAAAGTTATCTCCCTGTGAAGTATATACAGCAACTAATGAAAAACTGGCTGGAACATGTATACTGCATGTATTGAATTTACTCAATAAAGTTGGGAAAAAGTCAACCAGAGACAAATCCTTCCAGTAAGATTTCCAACCAATGAGGCAACAGTTTGCGCTCGCATGGCCTTTGCTTACAACTTTGGACAGCTTTTGAATGTTGCTGTGTGAACACAACGGATCCAAGGGACAAATGCAACAATTTGATCATTTTAGCCCCTGAATCAACAAAGCAAGCTACAGGTGTCAAAACGGCCTAAAACGTTTTGGTTTCATGACTCGGTTTGCTTTCCGGTTCGCTCAGAACCCGGCCAGAATTCCGACGTCAGGACTCGGTAAGTAAGCTAATAGCTTTGCATCGACTGGCAAGTATTTCATACAACTTAATGTCCAAAAATCTATCTATCCCATTAATGCTGTTCATTTCAATCCTCAGATGTTCATTTTCCACATTGTGACCATCACCTATCCAGAGGACTTTACTCAGTGCACCACGCGGGGGAGTTTTGTTACTCGCTGGCAGGAGACGGCCTACAACATGTTCACGTTCTCCTGTCTGTTCCTGCTGCCCCTGGTCATCATGATCACCTGCTACACCAGGATCTTCATCGAGATCTCCAAAGGAATGAAAAGGGACGACAGTGAGTTCCTGCTTAGGCTGTGGTGGTCATGTTCTCATGTACAAGACCATCATAAAATAAAATGTCGTCTTTGAGACAGATCCCCATCTGTCTGTAAAAAGAGCTGCTTAAACACCAGCATAAGAATGCAAACCTGTGAATGAAAAAACTATAAAAGATAATATACTGTATGTTTGTTTTCTCAGAAAGCCTAGTCTGATTGGATTAAACCTACATTCACTCTTCTGAAACTACAAATAGTCTGATAATAAAGTCTTTCACTTCTAATAAGAATACTGTACAAAGGTTTAACGAATTGAAAGTCTTTTTAGCTAGCTACATCTTACAAAATGCAGAGGCGGAATATTATCAAGTAATGGAATTCATTTAACATGTGGTTACATTTTTGCTGGACACAAATGATGGATGTGCTGTCTTTCTTTCAGTTTCCTCAAATGAAGTAAGTTTGCGTCGCTCAAAGAACAACATCCCCAAAGCGCGGATGAGAACGTTGAAAATGAGCATCGTCATAGTCCTGACTTTCATCGTCTGCTGGATCCCGTACTACCTGCTGGGCCTGTGGTACTGGTTCTTCCCTGAAGACCTGGAGGGGAAGGTCTCCCACTCTCTGACCCATATCCTCTTCATATTTGGCCTCTTCAGTGCCTGCTTGGATCCTGTAATCTATGGCTTATTCACCATCCACTTCCGCAAGGGGCTCAAGAGATACTACCACAATGCCACCATGATGCCAGCCCTGGATAATAACATAGCTCTAACAGGAGTGCCGTCTTCCAAATGATCTGATACCTCTCTGCTTTTGAGACAGGTAGCCAGTACTGACAGGAGTCTGAACTGCCCACTGAGAGCCAGGAATCTGCATTGAGCACTGAGAAGAGTTAACCAACAGATATCTAACAATAAATTAGAATGCAGGAGGGAATCCCAAACAGTCCAGCCAAGCATGATAAGAGAAAACAATATAATGCATAAATGAGAGGTTTCTGTATTGTTTATGTAATGGAATAATTTCTTGTGTCCATTGAATATGATTTGATTTATTTGTTTGTTTGGTTGGTTGATTTTTCAAACAGCAAATGTGAATGCATGTGTACTCTGCGTTAAATCGTAAAATAACAAAGAGGCCAAATGTGTGAGTCAAACATACTACAGGATTACATAACAAAATACAAACGTCATAGAACGGTGAAAATTAATGTTTTGACATTTTGTGTAATGTCCTTGCTGTAAGTGTCACATTGATTTAAGTGTATCAAGGGACTGTTTACCGGTTAGAATGGTGCCAGTGTCCAGAATATTGGAATCAGATATTTTTCTGGGCTGAAAGAAATTGAAAGACGTGACTCTAAGCGTATGAATTTGGGGTCAACGGTCCATGGCACTCTATTTCTATGCTCATGTCATGGACCCCTGGGCAAGAAAATGCTATGCCTCTCATTTAGGGTCTTTTGGTAAAGGTTATCTGACAGAATTGGGCCCCTTTTCACTAAAATCATGCTTACATGGGCACATATTCTAATTGACATTAGTGAGATAATGCAATTAATATACACATGAATCTCTGGGCTCTCTGGGCCTTTGGTGGTCCGGGGCCTCTGATCGTCTGCGGCCCCAGGGCATTTGCCCAGTATGCCTGATAGGTAATCCAGGCATGTGAGTAATAACAGAATACTGGAAAAGCCATATAGCCTAGCCTTAGGCCCTGTCTACCTGGAAGCAAAGGCAGGATAGCTTTATATTGGCACTCTCCTATCTAATGAGGAACCTAAAGTACTGGCAATCAGGAGTTAGGGGGAAATTAAATTTAATTGAATATGGATATGGATATAAACTGGAGTAAAGTAAACGTTGAACTCTATGTATTTCAAATGAAAGTACATACAAATTGCAGGTATGCTGTAGTAAAAAAATAGGGAATATGAAATGTGACTTGTGAAGTCCAGCTGTAATAGCACTTATATTACCCTGCAGGTTTTGTGCAGAGAATTTTCTAGGTCACACACGACTGTGGCAACAGCTATTGCAAAATGGAGAAGAGAAATCCTCAGATTAAATCTAATCTGTTCTCTGATCAGTTATCACTCTTATTGTGTACATATAAAACTGAATCTTATAATACCCTGTGATAGGCTTTAGCTGTTATATTGGATTCTGTCAACTGGGGTTTGGTCTGCTACTGAATACCTCATTTGTAATGATTTGTGAAATGATGTGAATGATAGGTGTGTCCTTTACCTGTGAATTGCAAAATGGCTGCACAGGTCCTGTTTGCCAAAGAAAGGGAGAGCCAGGACCAGATCTGCTGCTTTAAAGCCCATGCTATTCTAGCCCCAAAATGTGTATAGTGTTTTGAATTTGGACGGAAACTATTCAAAAGTCCCAAAGACTGACATGGGTCATCTATGCATTTCTCATCATTGGTAACAGCATCCATACAATTGCTCTGTGGCTGCTCTAACTTGCCGCTGGGCTCCTACTACTTTGTGTACTGTTACAGTTTACTTTTGAATTTGTGATTAATGGTTTAGTTTTTCCACAATTTGTACTTTTGCTGCACAATGATACAAGCTAGCTGGTGACGTTGCACCCCATATACAGGCACACATGGCACACAAATCGGAAAAATTTGTAGATAATCTGTGGCATTCTGCTGTCTTCAAACTTTTTTGATTGACAGTTCATGTCTGCCGTGCATGCCTGATTGTGGGGTGCAACGCCACCAGCTAACTTGGATCAGCCTGACATTGTGCCGGCTAAGTACAAATTGTGGAAAACAGCAAGTTAGAGTGACCAGTGAGCAACTGTATGGATGCAGCTACCAACGAGACAAGAAATGCATACTGTAGGTGAGCCAAATCAGTCTTTGGGGCTTTTGATTAGTGTCTGTCCAAATACAAATCACTATCAAAAATCAAATTTTTGGGGCTACTCTAATGCTCTTCATCCATGGGTAAATCCGTTGCCCCCGTGACCTTTTGACCGTTTGTTATACAGTCATGAAATTTGCTGTTAACATTTATGACCCCAAGAGGAGGACATCTATTGATTTTGGTGACCCCATGAAATAGAGCCCCCATCAGGCCAAACTCTCCATTTTCAAATTAGATTATATCTCCTGACCAGGGATGTAGCACAACATTCTGGGTCCTATGTATAAGCAGTGTCTGTGGGCCCCCTTCCTCCCTTGGTCTATGTCTCTCACGCATCTTTTGAAATTCTTTTTTTTCAACAACTGTACACGACTCTGTAGTGGTTAGGGTAGTCACTAATGAACTGCTCATACCACATTTAAACAAGTAATAATAATCTGTGATATGTGCTGAAGTCTGCACAGTTTGAAATCTCACCACATTTCAACCCTCTTTTCTCAACATACTGTTGCCTATAATTACTGTGTGATACTTCTACTATGGTTAAATAAGGTTTGCTTGGAGTATCATGCTTAAGAGAACACTATTTTCTTGTTTATTTAAGTATTTTTCATTCCCAAGGTATAAGACAATGGTAAAAAATACCATCTAGTTTTCTAACCCCAAAGGCTTATTATACTGCATAATAAAAGACAACTGAACAAGGCTTCACTAGAGTCGTGTTTTATTTGCAGAATTTCTAACAAAATTCAATTTCTAACATAATTAAACCATCTAACCATGGGTTATATTTTAATTAGACTCTGCCTCATTGATCAACATGATCTTAAAATTGGAATTATTCTCCTCAGTTCTTGGTTTACTTTGAACCCTGATGGTGGATCATCTGGCATTAAAATTACTGTCTTTTGAAGGCTGTTGCGGGGTTAGGGTTAAGGTTTTTAAGCTAGTGTGAAGCCAATGGTATCATATGAATCTTGAGATTGCAATGAATCCGTTGATGCCAAACAAGTCATGCTAGCTTACTGGGAAAGGGGCCAAATATCACTCCAAAGATGAACTGCCTTTACCGTTAGGTCTGCGACACCTCAATATCAAATGATTGCGTGTGATAACTTTTAGTAGCCATTTCATGAGCTCACCTTGTCTCATGTCCTCGGTAACAGATGAGGGACCTGCCGCTGCTCCACTCTCGGTGGCTGTTTCTGAAACTGAGGGCCATGTGTTTCATGATGTTAAGCTTGTAATGTTGATAGATATAATGTCATATGGCATTGTGGCTATGATGCTGATTAATTTATGTTATACAATGCAAATATGCTCCAAGCTAGATTCCTGGCTGACTACCTTCAATCTTAACAACTGTTGATTAGCTTAAACGATTCTTAAACTGTGTGTGTTGTGCTCACCTTTGTGTGCTCCAGCATCAGCAGTCACTCGGCCCAATTAACTTTTAGAGACAAATGTTTGTGTGGGGGCGGACTAAACCATTTTGCGCATTTTCAGTCTCAACTGATTTAACTTAATTAAGTTATGACACAAATTCCTCAGAAATACAAAATTGTAAACAAAAACAAACTTTTGATTCCAGGCTTTTCGAGGGCCCCTCCCCCCCTTCAAGCCCTGGGTACTCCCATTACGTCTCCCCTGCTCATGACCTGCTAGTTGAACAATCACAAAATTTGCTGTGAATATTCATGACACCTAGAGGGAGAAACCTGTTGACCTTTCCTTTAGCACCACCATATGGATTTAAAGACTGGGCCTGTTGAGACTGGCAATATCGGCAACTCTTGTTTCTGTCATCTCTTGTTTCTGCATCTGAAATGTTGGTGGAGGTCTTCACTCTACTCTACTACTACTCTTGTTACTGCTCAAAATATTGCAATGAAGTTGAGTCCGTAGAAATCTTTTAATTAAATGTTATTTTCGATTATCTTTTTTTCCCAGTCATTCACTCTCTAATCCAAGGGGGGAAATAGCATATTGTCTAGATTCCACTGGATACTGCTACTACAGGACTTTTCACACAGCAGATGCTAGCAGGTGTAGAGGAGAAAAGTGGGACGTGTGGGTTCATAGTCTGAGCTACGTCAGGGTCATTCTTGTCATGCTGCCATCAATCCAAACTGTAACCATGGATTAGTGAGTGGGATACTCAAAGTAATTGAACAGCTGAGCAGAGATGATCATAGATTTATCCTGACATCAGAGAATGGGATACACACCAACTAGCTATGACCTTCCTGTTTCCTAGGGGGACATCAGGCCCTCTGCTGTTTAATCCAGAGTGATCATGGTGCCATATTGAGGCTGTATATGAACATTATTGAGTGCCCCCCCCCACGTGCTAGCAGCTGCTATGTGAGGAGCACTGTTGTGGCAGTATGCAGTGGAATCTAGACTTGGATTAGAACATGACTGCCTGTAAGAGAAAAACAGAATCTGACTCAATTTCTTGTTGCAGTACAGAGAACAATACCAGTTACCAATTCTGTCCCCACTCCCTGGCTTTACTAATTTGAGATAATTTATGTTCACTGGCATTCAGTACCCACCTAAGTCGCCTACGTTGAGGCGATTGTTGTTCATGCATAAATTGCTTTCCAAAGGCAGTAAAATAAGTCCCAAGATGCCGTTTAGTGTCACCATTCCCCTATCTATGGCAAGACATTATCAATATTTCCATTGGATAATGTATTTTAACAAAAAGTCAAACTTAACTCAAGGTTGAAGCAAAAAGTGCTGTGGTTCCAATACTAATAGACAAGATGCTTTCCTGATAGGTATAACGGTGGACTCCTAAGTTTAAATCTTTTTGAAAAGATGAGGCAAGGTCAACTGATGTTTCCTTTATGCGGAGACCATGGCAAATTTAGACATCTGGTGATCAATTTCTGCTAATACTGTACAAATGAATGATGATGCAGAAATACAGTACATTAAATATTCATTTGAAATATATTATGCAAAAGTATACATGTTTGATGTGCAAAAGTATATAAAAAGATGCCATTTGGCAAACATTTTATCCAAAGTAGCCTATGTTACAGTACTGTGAGGTCATATTCATGGCCGGAATAGAATAAAATACTGAAATACTAATATCAGTGTTGTGCTTTAACCATTGAGGTAAACAGGACCACACGTCACCTCACCCTGTGATAATGGAGCCGAGCCACAAAATATATACAGCAGAGACATTTAGTCCATGACATCTGTAGGTAGTGAGAGGCAGTGAAGGATGAAGCCTGTAGTGCAACATAGATTCATCCTAATGGACTTTGTGCGCAAAATAAGCAGCATTCCTTTAAAATTGGGTCACTGCTTTTTTCACATGCAGACATTTTCTGATGTCATGTGTGCCCACCAAACTGTAAAGCCAATGTTGTGTAATTTGAATTGAGTCATGGGACAGCTCACAGATAACGTCATTAAAGGTTAAGTTCAGAATTTTGGACCCCTAGCCCTATGAACCCAGTGATGTTGATTGGTAGAGTCCTCTCTCTGCACAATCCATGCTGTTCTTTATACTGGACACCCACAGCTCCGGCTAGCCACAAAATGCAGTCGTTCATGTAAAGTCAATGGGGCCACACAGGCCCCGAAATAAACACTGAAACCTACTTTGGGTGCACTATGGAGTAGGTTTCAGCATTTATTTCAGGGTTTGTACAGACTGGAGTGCGGCTCCATTGACTTTGTATTCGTTTTGTGGCTAATAGCCAGAGCTGTTGGTATCCAGTATGAAGAACAGCATGGGCTGTGCTGAGAAAAGACTCTCAACAACATCACTGGTAAGTAGAAAATAGGGCTAGGGGTCCAAAATTCCTAACTTATCCTTTAACCATCAAACAACTCTGGCCACTTGTATCACTCTGGTGTTTGGTAGGAGTGGCAACCTTTGACTGGCATTGTCTGAAGCCCGCTCTTTTTTGCCTCAGTAGTCCTTTGTAAAGCATGAAGCTGGAGCATGCGCAGTAGTTTAGTGTTGTATCTATAGGCTGACAATATGTACAGAGCTGGCTGTGAGCTGATTTTTACAAATACATGAGACCCAGAGTGGAATTCCACTTTAAGTCACAAAAAACATACACCACTGAATAATTTTGTGTTTTCAATAATATCATTAATATTTTGATCTCGCACAATTAACATTACATGTGGCCTTCTCAAATTATTATATTATGGAAGACTTAAGTTTGACTCTAATTTGAACAGTATGACATAAAGTCCTCAACCAAGGAATACATTTTGTTGTCGAATGTAGTGAAAGATAGTCAAAGGTAAACAATTACATAAATAAAATAAAAATGTATTTCTCCAATTCCAAAGTAAATGGCATCAACATTTTCAAATAATTGAAAATAAGTTTTATGCTTGACAATTTCAGCCTATTATTGTTAGCATATATCCTATTACTTACATTATCTACATAGCCTATTATCTCCAGTTAAATGGAAATAATACACTGGGTCCTAAAGGAAATAGGAGAGATGACCAAATGATTCTATACTCCTACAATAATGGAAAACCGTTGCATTCAGCTACTAAAGAGCATTGGGCCTAAAGGAAGGAAAACAACTGAGGCAGCGGAGGTCGAATAAGGTGAGGCAGCTACTGTAAGTGAAAACACAGTCATCCTTTAGAGGCTGCTCTTCCTGCTATCCTTTGGATCTAAGACAATTTAGTTTTGTTTTGCGTTGTCAATAGGTGGTCTGTATATTTACCTAAGACTTGTTTCTGTGTCTTTGCAGGACTGTCATCTGCTTACTCCGGTAGCTTTATCTGGCTTGAGTTATAGCTGTGTTCCTCTCATCCTTGGATAGCACTTTTCACATGGCCTGAGACAACACTTTCACACCACATGCCTGTTGGTCATGGTCCATGTACAAAATGATTGTCTGAAATTCAATTGATGTTGTGGTATTAAATAGTGTGAAAAAACATGTGATATTCATTTTTCCTTTCTCTGACTCTAAATAAAAATTGTATTTCAGGACGGGTTCCTCTATGTGCTGGGTGGAATACTGTATTTCACACAACAATGTTGATTATTACCTGTACAATAATTTGGAAAGGTAATGAGGTTGATTAGCCATTCGTTTTGTTATGAGAAAAGTACAGGTCTAATTATGAGCAGACGGATCACTGAGGTAGTTTTGAATGGGGAAATCTATAACACTAAAGTATTTTATGTTGAGTAATATTACAATTTACTGCATCTTGAGGTGAAATGTGAGTTTTAAAGATGTTTAAAATGAATAACAGAGACAGTCTATATAATGAGGAGATGGAGCAGAGCTGGAGTTTTGAATGGGGAAATCCGTAACACTAAAGATGGTGGCAACAATGAAACTACTTGCAACAAAACAAACATATTCAGAGGAAAAAATTAAATGTGATGTGATTTTATGTTGAATAAAATTATAATTGACTGCACTTTGAGGTGAAATGTGAGTTTTAAAGATGTTTTGGTCCTGCTTCAGTTGGCGGTACAGATTCATTATAATAGGCAGCAAATTACGATCAAAGAAGCACAAAACCATCCAGACCCACATCGCAACTACTGTATGCATAGACTCTTGTGTTGTTCATATTTTGCAAGTGAAACGGGATACTGTGGATAATGCCGTTCAAGGTGATGATTTGAGAAAGTCGTCACTAGAAGCACTTACAGAACATGACCCGTGTATGCATCCTACACAACGTCCCTTGTAAAACATCCATGTATGAGTGACCACAGTATGCCACGTATAGCTCACGGCGACAATCCTGCACAGCGTGGGAAAATGGCTAATAACGGCTAGCTTAGAAGTGTTTCCTCTTCCAGCAAATGGTACTGTGCCTGTTATTGAATATGTAATTTAAGTTTTAATTTCTCTGCAATTTTGCTCTCCATTCATTTCCTCGTTGAGCTGCCTGGCAAGATTACTTTTATGACACTCTTCCCAAAAGGGTTTGAAGCGCGTTCTCGAGGAATGTACTGCAGAGGGTGGTGAAAACCGCCCAATGCATCACCGGTACATCACTCCCTACAATCGAGACTATCCATCGTAAGCGGTGTCTGAGGAAGGCACGCAGTATCGTCAAGGACACCTCCCACCCCAACCATGGACTGTTTGCCCTCCTTCCCTCTGTGAGGCGCTACAGGAACCACCGGTCCAAGTCAAGCAGGCACAGGAACAGCTTCTTCCCCTCAGCTGTTATCTCTTTGAACTCTGTGCCACGATCACAGCCCGCCCCGTCGCCCCCTTCTTTTCGTTGTACTGTACTTGTGAATCTAATCTAATCTAATCTAACTGACAAAGCAATTGTTTCCTTTCTAGGAACTAAGAGATACTATACCTCCACCATAAAGAAGTCAATGTCCTTCTTGAGGAAAGCATCCATCTGTTTCTTAAAGATGGCCTTGACCTCGGTTTCACTGTGACTGTTCAGGTAGCAGGGGGTCTGAGACACGCCCCCAGCCACCAATGCACCACCC
>OMKL01140961.1:0-10256 GCA_900302295.1 Parasudis fraserbrunneri | reverse complement strand
TGATATTGTTAATTGTCACTATTATGCCATTTGAAGGGACACTGTGTACTGTAGCCTACATCTTACCCCAGGCCAAACCTGAGTCAAACACATGTTACAGGTATCACAGGCGTGGAATGATTTTGGTGATCACCTTTTTTCCGACCACAGGGGGCAGCACTGAGGACAGGACCCTCCTGTAAAGAGGACCAATGAGATACTCTGTTAGTTTAGTGACCTTCTGCACCCTCTGGTGAGTCTGAACTCAGGAAAAAAAATTTTTGTGTAGGTTTATCATTATCTTATGTATTAACTCTAACAACATAAAACTAAACTAACTAACCCCTAACTCAGGGGTTCCTAAATGTAACCCCCCTCCCCAAGCAATGGAGTAGAATAATCCAATAATCTGGGTGACTTTTGGAGGGAAAACACCTCAGATCAATTAAAGCTTGGATTTACAGTACAGTGGCACATTTTTGTACAGAAATTGAAGCACTTTTGATGATCCACTAGCCTTATATTTTGGTGTAAATAACTTTGAAGTTTGCCTGAAAAACAAAGTCAAGTCAAACCCATATATATTTGAAAACAGCCTGAGCTCAGTATGGAGCTTTGTGTAGCCTACACTTTATATTGTGCTGTATGTTACAGTGACTTGTGTTTAGGTAATGGTTGACATTTATGAGGCATTTGTTACAGTTAGTCAGACAGGCAGACCTTGTGCTCCTCACAGTGTAAATCTAGAAAATTCCTGGTAACAAACAACCCTTCATGTTTACTCATATCATCAACACATGAGCACATACACATACCTGCATTCCTTATGAGTGTTTATGTACAGAAATGCACATTAAGGCTGTCAATTTCAATTTTCGAATTTCATTCGAGTTTGAAAAAAAATGTATGAATTCGATATTAGGGTGTTACAAAGCACAATGATAGTTTACAATTGGTGCTTCCCATAATATCAAATACAACAGACAACACACTTGATAATTGCATTTTAATATGTACATTTTCGTTAATCGTTAATATTCAAATTTAATTTGAATTTGCCTCATTTCAGCCTATTCATATTCAAATGGTGTTCTAAGGGACAATTGACAGCCCTAATACACATACAGTAGATGCATGCAAAGGCACAGACACAAGGACAGACAGACAGATAGGCAAACAGACAGACAGACAGGCAAACACGCACACACACACACACACACACACACACACACACACATACTGTGGGGTCCACTAGAGCAGTCACCTGCACTGTGTCAACTAAATGAATGGCCGTTTGAAGAGGCCTCTTCCTCCCCATCAGGGTGGTGGTATGCAAGTTCATGTACACAAAACAGCAACACATCATAAATTACAATTTGAGGTAGTGTAAATGAAACCATCTGGTCCCCTTTGTAGGTAGTAACAGCATTGCCTGCTTTGTATCAACTAGAGATGTATGTGTCTTATCCCTATGCTTGGATAATTTTATCATGTCCAAAATATAAATATACAGTATATTGTCTTAGAATTTGTCCAATCTGGGCTGTGAACCAGAGTTCTGTGCACTGACAAGGTTCTATGCAACTAACAATATTAATCATAGAAATAGAATTACTGTATGTATGGAATGGACACTCCCATACACATACAGTAAATACTCTAAGCTGTGGTAAACACGCAACGGGAAATAATAAAACCATGAGAACCTGCATGACTTGTCTGTCTCTCATGATAAGCCACTGGCTAGAAGCATCATTGGACCACTGGTTGCTGCCTTTGATTTTCTCTGAGCAGTTAATGTTCACTTTGCAACAGACTTTAGGCTACTTTGTTACTATTTACTCGGTTGCCTGCTAATTCAGCAGGCTTATGGTTTGATGTTGCCAAACACCTCAACAACATCAGTAATCATCAGTAATGTCATCAGTTACAGAATGATAAAGAGAGTCAATTGCTAAATTAGTAGATGTAGAATTATGAAAAATTTGCCACATAACTTATAACATTATGTTTGATGTTATAAAAGCTGTTACCAAAATACCATAACATTTTATTCACCTGCCACCACCCGCACATCATCTTTTCTGTACTTGCCACAAGTGGCCACCTGCGTGTCAGAGAATCCAGATCATGAGGCTTAATGACTTTGTGAATTTGTCTTATTTAGCCTAGTTATTATTTAGTAACTTGTAACGTTAAGACTTTGTTACATTTACAGGTGGATCATTGTGATTGTCATCTCTGTGCAGAGGGTCAATGCAGTAAGTTTTCATTTAAACTATTATCTTCATGTCAAAGTCACTGCTATTAAATACACATATCCCTTATGCCATAGTTTAAGACCTGCTTACATTTGTCATTACAATGCTAGTTTTGAGATCTGATCATACATATGTGATGTTATGAGACCACATTACTGTGCATTTACACTTGGCCTAAGAATGTCCAATATGGGTCTCCTGTGGCTTTATTTATTAAATGTGCATCTACAACTTTATCAATATCTCCTTGCCTATCTCTTTTCATTGCTCAATACATGCATGCATAATGTGGCTGGATTGCAAGCAGTCCTCCTTTTAGGTGTGATGAATGATGCTCATATGAATCATAACTGTATTTGTTGGAAATACTTTTGGCTTTGGTGGTGGAATGCATTGCTTGAAAGTCATCAATCAGTAATTGAATGTCATCAATGTAAGAACATCAATCCATCATTTAGATACAGTCTGGGTGGGTAATGCTAACCATAGCTGCACCTGCTGCACCTGCTGCTCTTGATGTGCTGTATCTGTGTGTACAGGTGTGCATGCTTACATATGTCAGTATTTGTGCATACCATTAGGTAAAATGTGAGTATTGTTTAAGTATGTGTTTAAGTGTTCTTGTTTATTTACACATCTGGATGGTCACACCATGGTGTTAACCTGCACCTGAACTCTCTTGCCATACATGCATGTTAATGATGTACAGTATTTCATAGCTCAGTTTCATGATACAATATGATATGCCAGCAGCGATGCATCTCTGTCAGGCCTTCCAACATCATACATCCTCGTGTCTTCACTCCAGCTATCCTTAATGGAACACTAGGTGTGCCAATACGTTTCCTAGGGCTGTCCTTGAGTAGAGAAATTCTTTGTCAGCTAATAGTTAGTCATAGGACTTTGTCAACTAATCGATTTGTGGATTTAATGGACAAATCTGTACAATTGTGTTTCCCACATACAATCCCAAAACAGAAGGACCTCTTTAAATCTAGTGCTTACCAGAGATGTGCTTACCATTTTTCATGAAATAACTCATTCAGTATGGAAAAAAGCATAAAAAATGACTAATCGACTTACAAAGTCTTGGTTGACTAAGACCAAACTGACAGATTAATCAACAAATCGACTAAGAGGGGACACCCCTGGTTTCCTCTTATTCTGCGGAAAATGAAGTTCTACACAGCAAGAATTGCCTCATACAGATGCAAATAACATACAGATGTTCACTGTGATTGGTCAGAGCATCTTTCGCCATCTGTATGCGGCAATTCTGGACATGTGTGTGTACATGTTATTTATGTCTGTATGGTATAAGGCAATTATTTCCGTGTGTATAAGCAAATGTTCTCCACGATAAGAGGAAATGTATTGGCACATCTAGTGTTCCATAATCCTTAGGCAGGCCTACAGCCTCTATGGTCATCTTGCTGACCTTGCTCTTGTCATGCTCTTGGACACCCAGGAGGCCATAGGTCCTGGAAAGATTCAGGCCGACAAGCATTCTGCAGCTCATCGATATACAGTAGAAGTCACTCTTTATACTGTATTCAGTAGAGGTCACTATACTGTCTGCACTTGACAGCACGAAAAGTAAATTGCTGCTGCAGTGTTGCTTTGCCCCCCAAATATTTTTTAATTCCTTTTTTTCTCTTTTGAGTGATCAGAAGGTGCAAAGAACCAGTCAACTGAGAGATGGTGTTGTTTTACAATATGCTTACTCAGTTCTACTTGACAACATTTGATAAAGAATCCACTTTAGTCTGCTGCAGTAATCTATACAGGATAGATGCAAGATGGGGGACGTCTATGATGGATGCCATTGCACCACAATGAACACATACCTTCCTTTTAAACCACAGCTGGCAGCACTGACTTGCCAAGTCCTCGTCCTTGCCCCCTTCATTTCTTCAGGATGAGGAAAGCCCTTAACAGCTCTGTACCAACATCTGTGCATCTCATAAATGACACATATTGCACAAGAAGCAGTGGTAGAAGTATTTTTCCTCAAGTCATGTAAGTACTTGTTCATTGTAGGGAATGTTGTACTTTTACTCCACTACATTTCAAAGAGGTTATTCCACTTTTTACTCTTTATACTTTTTATACTGTATGCACTTGACAGCACAAACAGTCAATTACTGCTGCAGTGTTGCTATGTTTATCTGAACCCATTAGTTACTAGTTACTTTGAAGAAAATGAATCAACACGTGACATAAGGAGATGAAGATGATGTACTTTAAAATGTGAAGCCTGCCAATTTCAAGTTTCAGTGTAACTGGACCAAATACCACTTCAACATAAACTTCAATGTCAATGGATAAAGCTGTAGATTGTGAACAAATGCCACCTACCCCGTTTACTCCCCACAAGTCATTTCCCCCAAAAAAGAGGTGTGGCGGTTGTGGTGCAAAGCTGATGATACGATGCCGGTCTGATGTTTAGGACTAACATATGTAAATTCTTAAAACTGGTGACATTCCCCTTTAATATAATTCATTCTTACATTAACTTGCTTGCTTCTACTCTTGAAATCCCCCCTAAAGTACGTTATTCTGTTTATTCTGTACTCTACTCTGTCCTTGTCTCTCTCAGGGGACAGTGAGCTCCAGCAGAGCCATCTACTCAGATATTACAGCCAGCAATACAAAGTTAAGACTGTGTCTGGGAACTTGAGCTGACCTTGAGTTGACCTTCAGTACCAGCCACAGCATCTCCTTCTCAAAGGAGGCCTGATGAATGTTCTCACCTTAGAATTTATACTCTCTTGACAAATGCAACACATCGGCCTGTCCAAAGATAAAACCATTACAGGATTAACCAACGATTAGCTGCTATGTTGTGTCTGATAGATGGGAATTTCTACATGAGAACTTCAGACTCAGTGAAAGTGAAAATGGGTCATGTTTATCTCACCAGATGTCTGATACGGAGGCCACCTCCTGTCGGCATAAACTCACAAACATCCAAATATTTAGTCAGGTTTAGGAAAACGTTGCTGAATGTTTGTTCAACATGTATGAGAGAAGAGTAAGAGCAGAGAGGAAATGAGATACTGTTGCCCGGTGAAATTCCTTTCACACAACTTGTATAAATACAGGGCAGGGAAGTATGCCATCATGGATCCATGCAAAGATATGGATTTTTTACTATACTGTAGTCAACGATATAAACAAATACAATTACACATATATTTTTTTAAGCAAATCTAAAATATTTTCCTTGCAGCAATATTATGATTTTGGGATCAAATTCTGATTAAAATATATCCTTTTGAATGAAAAAGCACCATGACAAATGTATCACAAAAAAAAAAGACAGCAGAGATGTCAAATCAACAGGAAAATCCAAATGCTGCCGTTATACCTTCAAAAATATGAAAAATTGTGTGATATCATATTTTCACCATATATTGTCTCTATCTATCATACAATATAAACTTGTGCAATATAGAATGGACATACACACTGCATATCCATGTTAACTTATGTCAATTTATACTTAATACAATTATAATATACATGCCTTTTTTACCCGTTTTACTGCCTTCTAGCCCCTTTCACTGCCTACTTAGTTTACATTACTTACAGTTCTTTAATTTTGATGACTTAGTAAACATCTTGTGTAAATATTTTGTTTAAATGTATTTTGTTTAATATTTTGCCAATATTGTATTGCTATATGTCCTTTATGCACCAACCTCACCAAGTCGCATTCCTTGTACTGTACATGCAAATATACTTGGCGAATAAAGAATTCTGATTCTGATTCTGATTCTATCTATAACATTATGTGGTTCTCAATTTCAGCTTGTATTTACAGTATCTTTACAGCAATAGAATGAGTGAATGTGTGCATATTGTTGGTTCTCTGTCAAACATGGCTGTCCTATGCACTGTCCGGACCTTTGACTGTGACATTCATTGGTCAGTGTGTCCATCAGTCATGGGATGTCCTCACCTGATTGGTCTCTGTGTGTTTTCCAGGGGGAGGTGCAGGGCCCGTGTGAAGGTAGAGACTGCTCCGTTTGCAAATGTCTCCCTGCCAAAGGTGCACGGGTAGGAACTCTCAGCTCTTTTGGTGTTGTGGTGTCATCTTTCTGACTTTTTGACTTTGATATTGTATATTGTATGACTGAATATTGTTTGAAGTGATTTATTGAGTGAGTGAGTGAGGAAAAACTCGTAAACAAAGCCAGTAGTGGGGCAACAGTGTTCCAACAAAGGGCGCCTTCACCTATTATGCCTCAAAGTCTCATGTTGGGGGGGGGATATCAAATGTATTCCTTCCTTCCGTCCTTCCTTCCTTCTTTCCTTATAGGGGGCTCCAGGGAAACAGGGAAACCAGGGTCCCCAAGGGCCGATGGGTCAGAGGGGTCGCCAAGGGCCTCTAGGAGAGAGGGGCCGGAGGGGCGCTGATGGATCACTAGGCCCAGAGGGGCCGAAAGGGGACAGGGTAGGTGTGTGCATGTGTGTCTGTGTGTCTGTGAGAGAGAGAGAGAGAGAGAGAGAGAGAGAGAGAGAGAGAGAGATACTGAATAGTACATGAAAGTGTGCTGCAGAGGAAGCCGTACTGTGAGCTCTCTGTCTATTGTTCCGTTGTTGTGTTTCTTGATTGTTTTTTCTTACACTCGGGATGAGCTTTTAAACATTGGAGGCCTAACTCCTGCTGAGTTATGTCCCATGTTTTTGAGTTCTACCAGAGATATTTTGCTGAATATTACATCAGCTGTATAGTCTCCTGACTAATGAATGTATGCTATTTCCCTTCCATTTTATGTGAAGTCCTGTACAGTAGGTCTGTGTACTGTGTGTTAGATTGTACAGTATGTCACTTGTTCTGTCATGCCACAACTCCATGTTACCAAGACAAATTCCTTGTACTCCTGTGCTGGGCAATAAACTGATTCTGATTCTGAAATTGTCCAGCCTAATGGATGCCTAATCTCCATGACAAACATTGGTGATTGCATGAATGGTGTTCATGTAATTTTATATTTCAGGGCATGACTGGAAATCCAGGTTTCGTCGGTATTGATGGTTCTCCTGTAAGTAAACCACTTAATGAGATGTATATCACTATTGATTTAGAGATAAGAGAAAACTTTGAATCGTGTTGTTGTCAACAGCACCACACAGCAATGGTTGGAAGAGAATGTACAAAGGCAAATAAGAACATGACAAGAAAAAATAGATAAAAAATATATAATTTGATAAAATAAAAAGATATAAGAGGTAGAAACACACGTTTATTATTCAATGGCAGATACTGTTTGGAGTTACACAAGCATCTCATATTGGGCATTGGAGCCTCGCTAATTCAAACTCATCAGGAATGATTCAGACTATTTCATGTTCCGATGCATTAAATACATTGAAATAATTGGAAAAAGTTCATTCAAAATATGAAACATACATTTGGAAAAGTACTGTACTTTCTATCTTGCAGTCTATCTTGCAGATGAAACACAAAAACACAAACACAAAAAGCACCTTAGCGTCTCCATGCACACACACCATATAAGCACACCAAATCGTATGTAATTATGTTGTATTGTACACTGTAAATATATTGTACTTCGTGCATACTACACGGTTGAGGAGTGAAGGAAAACTAGCATCTCACGTTTTCTGAATGTATGTACATTTTTAAAACTGTGACAAAAAAAAGAATCTTGAATCTTGAATCTTGAATCTTGAAGTAGCCTACGTAATTGCATGTATCAGTCAGGAAAACCATTTTGCACTATTAATATACCTTTTCCATGCTACAGTATTTCATTTGTTACCCATATGGGAAATGGGAAATGTGTTATTTTAGATGTCTGAGATGAGTGAGGTTCCCCTGTAGTTTTGCTCTGTTGATGGTGCTATGTAACGTGTATAAAATGTGACTGGTATGCCCTCTAGTGGACATATGTGTGCATGGATATATACAGTATATAATAAACTTATATAAAAAAAACTATATAAAAAACTCAAGGTTTTAAGACAATCCTCAGACAGACGGATAAAGTGTTGAATCATGAACGTGAACGTGTTAAATATTGTATCTATTTTATCTTCTTTTTTATCACCATTGAAGAACTCCACCATGTCATATTAAAGTAAAAATTCAATCGTCTCATTTCAGCCTGAGGTTCTAATATGGAAGAATTGTGTGCAGGCGTATTCTCCATCCATATTCTCAGTTGTAACTTAGACTCAAACTTGGCATAATAGTAATTTATAGAAATAAGACATGGTTATGACGCTGACCATAATATTTACTCACCACCATTACTATATACCATTTAGGGCCACCCTGGAGCAGGGGGCGAGCCTGGTTTGCCAGGACTGGATGGCTGCAATGGGACAAGGGGACGGCCAGGACTGCCTGGTAGGCCTGGCTTGGACGGGTTCCCTGGAACCATGGTGAGTACGGTGGCTACTGTCCTGAGAGGTCAGTCTTTATGTCCTGAGAGGTCTATTGGTCACTAAAATCTATCTATCTGTCTATGTATCTATGTATCTATGTATCTATCTATCTATCTATCTATCTATCTATCTATCTATCTACTCTTACCTTTGGTCATGGAAAAATGAGCTGTAAACATAAAGGATGTTCCCTGTTTGTCTGTGATGTCTGTGTATTTGCCCTCTGCTCAGGGGTTACCTGGACTTAAAGGAATAAAAGGAGAACCTTTGTACGGTTCACTCTTGCCAGGCCTTCCTGTAAGTTTTTTTTCTTTCTTTTTCTTCTATTTGGCAGGTGCCTCAATAAGAATGGCTTGGTTTTCACCAAAATCCAATTCCCCTCTTTTCTGTATGAACACACCCACAAAATTACTATATCACATTTGCATAACATTTATATATTTTATATTTATATATATTATGTATCTAAATTGCTATGTTATCCTGTGATTTGTTGTATTGATTACATTTTTACTTTGATTTATTGTTGTTGGGTATTTTGTTAAGCACTATGTTCTCAATAATAATAATAAGAATAATAATAAGAATAATAATAAGAATAATAAGAATAATAATAAGAATAATGATATTATTTAATATGTTTCTATGTCTTACATTATATTAATTAATGTTTAATTGTGTCATTAAACAGGGGGAACCTGGGAGTCCTGGCGTACCTGGCATAACTGTATGTTTTTCACTCACATTAAAGCAACACAGTACAACTAGATCAATAAAAAAAATAACAATACAACTATAAAACAGAGCATTGTTTGTTTGCTATTAGTCTGATTTGAATCTCTGCTTGCAATTTGCAAACCACTTTCTGAATCTCTTCCAGGGGTTACCAGGACTGATTGGGCAGAAGGGCAGAGTTGGGTTTCCTGGTCCCATTGGATTTCCGGTGAGAAGTTATACCTCAAATTGTCTTTTGTTGTATATAGCACAGTGTACACTGCTAGAGTATCTATTATAATGTATACTACAGGAGAACATATTTTTTGAATAATGTGTTCATCTTTATGAATTCCATTATGGAAATAGATTTGATGGATTTGGTGTGTGTGTGTGTGTGTGTGTGTGTGTGTGTGTGTGTGTGTGTGTGTGTGTGTGTGCATTCTATTTAGGGCCCAGAGGGACCCAAAGGCTTCAGAGGACCACCAGTGAGTGTACTTACTGTCTCATCTCACCCCATACTGTACACCTACAGCCAGGGACACGTACTGTCTCATCTCACCCCATACTGTACACCTACAGCCAGAGACACGTACTGTCTCATCTCACCCCATACTGTACACCTACAGCCAGGGACACTTACTGTTTTGTCTCACCCCATACTGTACACCTACAGCCAGAGACACGTACTGTCTCATCTCACCCCATACTGTACATGTACAGACAGAGTTGAATCCAACAATTAGATTTTACATACATAAGATAAAAAATTTCCAGAGGTTTAAGGTATTGTCCAGAGGCATCGTCTCCTCCACACGGCCTTGGCTAAAAGAATCTTGCTAGTTGTTTAGCCCTTTCACACACACCCACACACACACACAC
>OMKL01140957.1:0-17526 GCA_900302295.1 Parasudis fraserbrunneri | reverse complement strand
GTGGGTGTAAGTTGACCTTGATGGGCCGTCCAAGTAAGGAACAGCATATGTATGGGAAACACGGGGTGGCTGGTGGCTTAATGGCAGAAAGGTTGCCGGTTCCATTCCCAGCACCAACAGAAGACTGTATTTTAGCTGTGCACTTGGCACCTGGAGAGTGGCCGGTATTTCATATATGGTGCGAACAATCTCTGCCAAAGAGCCCCTTGAGCAAGACACTCAACTCCAAGCTCCCCTGGGGGTGTCGGTGCTCTGAACTCTCTGGAGAAATATGTATTGCACATGGGGCTATGTGTGGGTGTACCAAGAAGGGATATGCAGAAAGACACATTTCAATTGCCTAGTATATTGATGGTAAAATCCATCCATTCATATGGATGACGTTTCACCAATTATTTAGCGAATATCTCAGAAATGAGGCAGCCAAGCCAAATCTTTCATTAGGAGGAAATGGTAATCTTCTGGACAGAGGACCTCTGTCAGTACAGAAGAGTCGATCATTCACACAGATGGTTCCTGTCATCATATGAAGTTCCCCCTGCCTGTGGAGTTCCGTGTATTGTACGGACCTGTAACATTAAGATAGTACTGAGTAATTTCCTTGATTTATGGTTCTCTCCATGGTGTTAAGGTCATAGTCTGATGGAAGGGGATACTTTATGGAAATGTATATGCTCCGGTTCCTCATTTGCTGGCCCTGACCTTTTTTCCCTGAAGAAAGTTAATGTGTGTGTGTGTGTGCGCAGTGTGCGGAAGGATTGTGCGATGCCTTGAGCTATACATGTGCCACATGGCCCTGAAAAGTTCAGGGTGGACAAAGTATCAATTCATGTGTGTGGTCTTAAAGCAAAATGCAACCCTAACGTTGATAGTAAAAAGGCTTTATATGTGTCCTAAAATCTATTTTTCAAGTCTGTCGATATCTCGTCCAGTCGAGTAATATCTCAGATGTTATCAATTCAAGGCCTTCAAATTGCAAAACACAATTTGTCCCCCTGATGAATAAAGAAATAATTAAGTCAGCACACTGCTGAAATGCTCGCATAAAGTGTTTACTTTCACCACAAGATCAACGTTTCAATCCACAAGGATCCCCCCTAACTGGATTGAGTATAGAATAGATCTGGTACTCTATTGGAATCATAGACAGATTGTTAAAAACATCCAAAACTCCACTGTTGTATCATGGATTAGGTTTTGTTGTTGTGGTTGTTTGAGACAAACATTTTTGCACAACAGGGACATTCTTTGATTTGACCACAAACTAAGTCTTATGTTGGTCTTGGGTCTTGACTTTGAAACAACCAATTAAGACGTCTGCCGTGCCAAATGGAACCAGGGAACAACAAAGGGGGGAACAAATTAACCCATAGGCTCTTTCGGTTTCGCTACCAAGAAAACACTGAATACGAGCCTTTTTCACATCTCGCTATAATGGCTATTTTTATCCCCCAGACAGGATGGAAGGAGATTAGGTGACATGAATAGCATCAGGGGGTTTGTCACCCAGAACACCCCTTCACATTGTCTTGTTTCCTCCCTGCACATGCTTCTCAGAATGTCATCTGTCACTGCAGAGGGAGCGAAGGGAAGTGGCAAACATATTTTGAATTCACCAATCAACCTTTTAATTAGAATAAATAAATAATACCAAATTTGGATACGTGTTGTCTGACAGAGGGGGTGGTGAGGGAGCCTGTGAGAACCTCCCAGCTGTGCCCAGCTGGGCAGAAAATGCCAACACCAGGCCTGTCAAAAGGTGGTATTCAAACGTGTACTTAAATAAAAAAAAAAAGACAGTTTTGCACCACGATACTTTCTCCCCCATCCTCTACCTTGTGTTTTAGAGCATGCCAGGGGTTCCACATGGCCATGATAAGGTCAAAGAGTGGAAAATAAAGCAACTTCGAGAAGGGCTTTTTGCACATTTTCATTGTAAATGAAAGGCATTGACAGTTGTTGGTGGCAACAGTCATAGTTTTGAAGGTGGTTTCCACAGAGGTCTGATTAGCTGAGAAACTTGAATGGAAAAGGCGAGTGTTATATACAGGTATATGTAAGAGCGTTATATACAGGTATATATAAGAGCGTTATATACAGGTATATATAAGAGCGTTATATACAGGTCATATTATGGACTGTGAGCATCAGTGTATGCAGTGATACATGTGAAAATACTGGCGAAGAAACATGTTTTTGAGGCATTGATGATGATGATTGATGATTTCTTTAACCCTATTGACATGCATAGATCTCCAATTTTGGACCAACATATGACAACTAAACATATTTTTAAGCAACACAAGTTTTTAATAAATTTTCAAATTATTAAATATTTGTTCATATTTGTAATGTTTGTAAATAATGGAGAAAATAGATTTTGAGTTGGGGTGTTTAGAGGTAAAAAGTTAAAGTCCTCCCATTAACAAGTCAAAATATTTAATAGCCTCTTTAAATATTCAGAAAATTTATTGACACAAATCCCAGATAGGGGTTTTAAGGCATTCCATTTTGCAGGCACTATTTCTGAGCCAGTACGAGGCATCCACTCCCCGCCATTTGCAAATTGTATTGACAAGCTGCAGCAAATGTGTCTGAAGTCAATTTGGCCAGAGTTCAGCTGTGGTATTCTGGCATGGACTGCCCTTCCAGAGAGGTCTGAGCAGATTCCAGTGGCCCATTAGAGTCTCAAAATCCGTTTTTGAAAGCACATTCATAGTAGACTGCAAAAAAAAAAGAAAAACAAAACAAATACAAGCTTTTTTTAAATAATTGTGTTGACATGGAGGAGCCGAGAGGCGTTGCAAACTTTTTTCTGTAAACAAGTCTTTATGTCTGTGTCATCTTTGTTGCATCCTAAGAATAAGAAAGTGAGGTGGTTATTTCTAGATCACTTCAGACGCTGCTGTCCAGACTCACCTGTCACCTAAGTGACAGCCTTTCGTCCTTGTCACCGCAGTCCTTGTCAAACCGCAGCTTGCTTAGATGGGCGCTGCAGTGAAGCACGCTGTCTCTCAGAGCCGGACAGCTCGTTGCTGCGGCGAGATGGACAGAAAGTCCAGTCGCTTCAAAGTGCTGCGTCTAAACCGTAAATCACGTCCTCGCACGATTTACCCCGATCGGCTCCTGTGGTTCCCCAGACCCTCATCCGGAGTTGGTGCGAAACACACGGACCAGACGGGATCGTTTATCTGTTAGCATATGGGCATAACGTCAATTAACAGGTGGACCCTAACGGAGGAGTGGTGCGCTTACTTAACTCTCACACCTGGCCTCGCAGGAGTCCATAAAATATACAAACCTCTTCATCAGTAAGACACAGAGATGATCTTTTAGCTTGTTTAAAGCACACTTAAAATGTTCTGGAGATTTTATGGTGACCTGTAGTTTTAAATTTGGGTGCGTTCGTTGCTTGAGAATGTACTTGGCCGTGATGCCTCTGGCTGATGGAAGGAATGCCTTTGGCTCCTACTGAGTAGCCAAACACAGTCAGAGCTATTTGTCTCTTCCACAAAGAATTTTCTTCCCCGTTTTGAATATCCTTAGAGTAAATACAGCCTGACTTAACTCCCCTTGTGTCTGAGAAAGATAAAGATAATAGGAGTCATGACTAATTATCGGAATTCATAGGAATAAGGGCTTTCCTCGACTAAAGAAATTCGTAGTCGACTAATAGTCATGGGACTTTGTCGACTAGTCAATTAGTTGATTTAATCAACAAATCTGTAAAATTGTGTTTCCCACATGTAATCATGCAGAAGGACCTGTTTTAAATCTAGTGCTTACCAGAGATGTGCTAATAATTTTTCACGAAATAACTCATTCAGCATGACGGAAAAAAAACAAAAAACAAATTGACTAACAACTTCTTGGTAGACTAAGACCAAACTGACTGATTAATTGAAAGAGGAGGCAGCCCTAATGGGGATTTTTTTTTAAAAAAAGTAAAAGAATAATAACTGTGATATCCATTGCGGTGGAAGATACAGGCATCTGTAATGTACATGTGTGTCCATGAGTCAGCGTGTTGAAAGCTGGCCTTTAATGCTGCCAAGCTCAGATAGCCCATTGACGCCACTTAACAAGCCAGTGACTGATGTGCTAACCTTGGTGTTAATGCCCTGGGATGAGTCCACATTCATACTGCGCCTCTCAGGCCCAGGCCGTATAAACCCTCGCATGAGCTGTACCGAATGGGTTGATTATGTTAAGTGGTGTGGTGACTCAGTTTAAACGCATGGATCATGTTTTCATATGTAGAGAAGCCATGTCATGGGGCGTTATCTCTATTACATGTAAGAGAATCAGCAAAATGATTAGCGTTAATTTGGGGCATTATTATGCATACTTATTTAAATTCTTATTCTTATTATTTTTTGGTAAATTTGATTTTACTACAGTATTGGCCTTTCACTATTAGCCTATTATTATACTGTAACTAAGGTGAGGACAATTGATCGCAAACCCCACCTTCTTTTCTTGATCCTCCAATCACAACTGTTGTTTTCCTCGGACAAACTCGAGGAAAGCAAAAGTTGTGATTGGAGGATCAAGAAAAGAAGGCAGGGTTTGAGATAGGTCAGTTATGATGACTGTGACACACAGTATATCATTTTAACTTCCTCTGATCCACATGCTATCGTATCCAGTGGCATGGTTTAACAAGAATTATATTCACAAGTAATTTGATTGTTTTGACACATTTTTTGGGAGTTCTGTCCACTAACAGATGGAATAAAATATTTGTTGAAAGCTTGACATTTTTACCACAGTTCACTTTTCTTCCCCGCATAGTTGTATCGCATGCATAACTGAATTGCAAATATGCATGGGGGTATGATTGATGCTCGGGAATTTTAAGCACTGCAGATCAGCAGAAAGGGGAGAGCTGCAAAACTTGACTCTGCAGTCTTAGAACTGAAACTTGAAGTTGTCTCAGTTTTTTTTTCGCCTCAACAAAACTTCAAAGAGCTGTCAACAAATTTTGCTTCAGTCATTTGTTTTTCTTCAAAACCTGGCCAAAGGTTGGCATTCGTAACACATAATAGTGACATATATTCCGTAGCATCTGAAGAAATGTGAGATTCCACGTCCTGGAATGTGGAATAGGAATGGTGTCTATTACTACCCCTCTGATCAGTTAAGTAACTTGATTGGCTATTCAGCGGATCATAGCAAACCCAAAGAAACAGGACTCTCTTTTGGCTGCTCCCTATAATCTCACTTGCTGGAACAGGATCAGAGTTAGGCCTGTGTATGATTTACATCCTCAGAAACCGTATCTTTATACCTATCACCGCTTAGTAGCACGCACACCAGGAGCCATTTTCAATCAAAAGGTTACCAGTTGAAACACACTTGAAGTGTTGTGATTAAGTATGAATAAGTAGAGTCCACAAAAATGCATCAATATAGAATTGACTTTATGAAATGAAAGCACAATTGAGAAAAATGAACCCTTCTTGCAGACACCATACACAGTTGTGGCTCTATTTCATAAAGAATAGTCTCTTTAAGTAAGCCAACTTCTTTTCCTATTTGACAGTGTACTTGATTACACTGATGCCATCCAATAAAAGCTGCCCCGGTATTTTATTAGTTTCATTTGATGCTATGAAGATAAAATGTTGAACAGCTAGATTTGTGATGACATAAAATGGTACATAATCAAACCCATGCAATCATAGAAGATGGACGCTTTATCAGGCAAAGTACACCTGTGCTTTCAGACACTGGGACGCCCTGAGGTCAACGTTGTGGAGATTTGTAACTGAAAAACATCGATCCCTAAGTTCAATTCCATTTACTGTATGATCATCACTCAGACTTGGCACCTAAGACATTATATGGCAAGATTGACTTAACACTGCATTAACATTGAATTATAATTAAAGGCCCAATCCATAATCCAAAGGCAAACAGATAGGTAGCCCCATCACCAGAAAGTATAAAGGGGCGATGGAGACATGTTTTCATTCTCCAGTTGATTGACTGAGCTCTTGATACAAGGACTAACATTAGACAACAGTTGCATTTGTTGTATTTTGCAGCTATGCAAGTTTTATTTACATTGGTAATGTTTGTAATTATTGGAGTAAAACAGACATACATGCTGGTTTACTATGGATTAAGAAAGCTCCAAAAAAGCGTTTTTCCCATTGACAATTTTCCACATTTTATATGGTCAAAATACTAAAATAATCCGGATTGGGGCTTTAATGATTAAATAGCACCTGGACGTCTGAATCTTTATTTCGACACCAACAAGCAGCTTTCTAAACAGCCCCGGCGTCTCGTCTTGCCCTTTGTTATACAACAGCTCTCCCTCAAAGCTTTCTCTTGGCAACAGCCCGCATGACCGTTCAGAGGAGGGGATTTGCTCAGGAATAATGTAGCCAGGCTTGTAAACTGCGTCTTGCTTTGTTTTTCAGATTGATATTGTTACACTTGCTTGCCAACATTGCAAATCAACAGCATCAAATTGTGAATTGCCACATGGACTTAGTGGCTTAAACACACAGCAATGTTGAGGAGGAGGAGGAGGAGGGGGTGTCTGTAGTCTAGAGGCCGACCCTCGCATAATTGCATGCCAGCAGAGAGGATTTAGCCACTAATGCTCCCGTGGAGCGCAAAAAAAAGGAAAGGGAAAAAAAAAAAACAGAAGAAGAGAGAGTGCTGACACATCACAGATGGTTCTGAGCTACTCACTCTCTGCCATGTACTGTTGGTCAGCTGTTCAGTCTCAACACACTCCTGTTAACTTTCAGGTTTTGATTTTGTTTGGCCACACTTTTCATGGACATGCACCTCTATGGTCTAATAGGACCAATGACTTACTATTCAAAGTTATTGCAGATTTACTCAGCTGTTCTCAATAAAATAAAGTAAAATAAAATAGAATTGCCCTGATGCCAACATTGGCTTCAGTATTTGAGGTCCAGGAAGTTGAATTTGTTTTCATCATGCTCCTCCTATGCTAGGGTTAATATTGAGTGTGCAGCCGTAGCACGGTTAGCTCAACTCTTAACAGGGCCTGGATGTGAACCTACTTCCCTTCGTGGGGCCCCGGTCTTTAGCTGGATCAGACAGTCAGATTGGTACACAGGGGGCCTAAGGGAGCTCTGCCAGACTGACTATCTGCTTTGATACTTCCTCTCTCAGCGCCAGGTCCTCACCATGACCCCTGTTAGATAACATGTCTGTGCTGCAGAGACATGCAGGAAACCATTGTAGTTGTTTTCAAACAGGACCAACAGACATTAGTTGTTTGTTACCATCTTGCTCTATGCAAAATGCATTAGAAGTTTGTTTTTTTGCACCGGGAAAGTGACACCTGCCATGAATGACCACTAGCTTATAAAATCAGAGTGCTGTGATAGAATGTGCTTTTTAGGGTCTAATAAACCTTCTTTCATGTCTTCCAGGTGAACATGGCAGAGAATCTCCAGATCTTCAAGATGGCAACTTTAAATCTAGTCCAAGTTTGCAAAGGTAAAAACAAAATTTTAAATAAACAAGTAGCCAAATTTTTTATTTGCTTAATTGAAATGCCACGTGTGCCCAAGAAATACTGACATTTGTGCTTTGCCATTTGCAACAGAAGAAGAGCTTTCCGATACACTCCAGGTATCCTAGAGAAGGGAGATGGCGGAGATAGTGAACGGGAGGAAAACGTTGACGGGAGTCCTGTGAGCCCTGTGCCACCGTACCTGGCTAAGACTAGCAGTTCAGAGTGGAACAGCTCAGACGATCTGGCTGGACCCTTCTCTGAACAGGAAGACACCGTGACCCACAGCTACCACAACCCAGTCCCACCTTTACCCCGCAAGATCTACGGCCACTACCAGACTGACCCATCTGGCTTCCACTCCCAGCAACTGGAAGTGCCGTCCCGGAGGAGCCCGCGGAATGAGCCCCACAATGGCCCCTCTTCCCTCTCGCACACCATCCTCCGGCGGTGGATCGAGACACCCGCTGAGCAAAAGCTCTCCTCAGACGCCAGTTCCAAGTCGGGCTCATCTGACCAAGACAGGAATGACCTGTCGGCCAGCGAGAGCGAGGACCGCTTCCCCAGTCCGAGGCCCAGAGATGATGATGACATCGACTCCCCTCCCCCGACGGAAATGGTTCTGCCCACCACGTACTTTTCAGTGGACAGCTGTATGACAGACACATACCGGGCCAAATATCACAAGAGGCCTGCCCTGTACATGATGACAGAGTCCAAAGGAGGAGACCATACATCGTCGGGGGAGAGCGATGTTGAAGAGAAGGGGCTTCCAATTCCAGAGGTCCAACCAGCAGAGCCCCCCAAAAGCAGATCCGAATCAGGTATCTGGATATATCTCAGAGTACCACAGTATATAGCATTTAGACGTTTTGATATTTGTCTGATTCCATTATATACTGCTATATTATATTCATGTAATGTACCTCCTTCATTTGCAGGTTATTCCACAAGTAAAACTATTGCAAAATGGAACCCCGTCACGCCAAAAGGACTTGATGAACACGGGTTTCTATGATTTTTAGCAAGAGCCTTAAAGGGCCTGGTATCATCCAGAGATGGTTGGCGCCAAAGCCAGCAGTCATCTTCACTACGCCAGCGACAAGATTTGAACACTTCTGATCTTTATTTGCTTGTACAGTAAATATCATATCATAAAGTTGGACCCTGATGCAAAAGAGATTGGTCCTGCAATGCAGTTGAGAGGTCCTTGGTGACTTCACTTAGTAGGCTTGGTATGGTGAATTTTGCACAGTAGAGAGAGACAAAAAAGGATAGGTGCTGCTGGTTAATGTTTGAACTTTAACCCGGAATTCACAAGCCAGTGACCCGTGGTTTGCATTACTAAGGAATGTCTCCCTAAAAGCCACTTTACCCCCACAAGAGATTAAGAAATAAATCAAACATAACATTGAAATAACCAATTTCTAACCAATCTTTCTTCTCGCAAACTATGGAATGCTTGTATTTCTTTGTGGAATTACTCTCATTTCAGTGTTAAAAAAGGTGTCTGTCCAAGGTCTGTTATATTTGAATGTTTTTGACGTAATTTATCCTTCAGCAAGTTTTGAGTTCTGAATGATTTTTTGGAACGAGGGTTGTTGTGTTTGGGGGAAGTTATTCTACATATTGTACATGTATGTGAGCACTACTTAAAAATGGATCCCAAGGGTCCTTTGAGGGCATAAGGTGGTGATGGGTACATTTGTTGAATTTATTGTTTGTTGGTAAACAGGCATCTGGTGTATTTACTTGCTGCACTCACACAGATTCATTCCTACACATGCTATGTTTTATATGGCTTTACGTTGTATGGCTTAATGTTTTAGAGTTTAATACCAGTCTTACACTCCATCTGGTGATAAGCTTTTCCCATGCCCCTCCATTTTGATTGGTGCACTGGGTCAAATGTTAAAGATTTGACACTTTAATTGCCCCTGCATAGTTGGCCATACTATCTAAAAGAAGGACATTGAAATGTCTGGATTTTATAGTGTCTTCGTTAGGTGGAAAGGGCTTGATTTTTTTAGCAGGTTATGTTCCGGCCTGACCCCAACACCCATGCAGTTTAGTTTGTTTGGGGGGGAAAAATGCTGTAAATCTCATTGGTATTTTATTTTTTTGGTTAAATACGATGTTTTATATATTGCTCAGCAGAATCCACTGCACAGTGCCTTCTATTTTTCTATTTCAAGACAAGTTTAAATAGGAGCCATGGTTTGTACAATTATGTAATTTTTGAGATTATTTTATAACATTTGATTTAATTTTTATTGATTAACAATTGTTAATAAACAATTGTATTTAACCATATCATTGTGTCAAGTTGTTTGAGGTTCACCAGTATCCATAAAGTTTGAATGAATGGCAGCACTATTTGTTAGGTGTCAATATTAACTTTTCTATGACTTCAAGTAAGAGGAAAACTGGTTTCTCATCAAGATATAACCCTATAGCATTATCTCATAATCATGGTTATTATTTATTGTAATCTGATTTTACTGAAATTAAATTGAAAATAGTTAGGTTACTATTGAACTATGATGTTGAATTCAACAGAGAAACTGGGAACCATGGTATTTTGCTGCCATCTACTGGATGTTTTTAGTGAATAATGCTTCAAACTAATGGGGGACTGTATTAAGTATGGCTGCCCCCAAAAACTGGAAACTCTGAGCAAGACTGCAACGCACTCCACAGTGCACACAAAGTAGATTTCAGTGAGCTTCAGTCAGCTTGTACAGACAAGAGCTTGACCCCATTGACTTTGCATTGGTTTGTGGCTAACCAGCCAGAGCTGAGGAACAGCATGGGTTGTGCTGAGAAAGGATTCTATCATCTATCATCCTTGGCAAGTATGAAATAGGGTAAGGTTCCAAAAACCAGAACTATCCCTTAAGAAGGCTATGTTTCAAAATTGAATTTTACAAATTGAAATTTCCTTGTTTTTCCAAAATAAGCATATGATCAGCTTTTTATAAAAACAAATTATACGGGGTGTCAGTTCAGGTAATCCCATCAAAGGCTTTCAGATCCAAAGATTCAGATTCGCTTTGCTCCCTTTGGAACCAATAGCTGCTAATCAACAACATAACTAATGTGTGCCAAGGATGATAATCGACCAGATGGTGTTTATAATCCTATACTCAAAGCCTTATGAGTACTGTAAGCCTGATTTTATTTCCACACCTCACATTTATCAACCTTCTGATGAGAACACCACACACACCCTGCCAATATTCCACCCACTGACAGGTACCTAGAGGAAATAAAGCCCTGTGTCCACTGGGCACCTCTTCTTTAGCTGGCAGCGCTTAAAAGATGCTTGAGGGAAGCGTTCAGAAATGTTAGTTGTGGCAGCTGTTGTTGCCATAGGTGTCTATTGGAAGATTGTTTGAAGTACAGCATTGCTAAAAGTTGGAGTATTTTAAACTTCTATCACTGCGGTCTGAGCGTTGAACACTTGCTAAAGCTTGGTTCATAGTTCTTGGAGATATGGACACGGCAGGCTGTGCGTGTGCAAAATGATGCCCCGAAGGCAATCAAGGGTTGCACTTGAGGTCTGGCATCGCATTTTAAACAATGCTGACCGTGCAGCTGTTTCGTAGAAGCACCTCCATTGATCATTTGCAGACTGAAGAGATATAAATTTGGCGCACGGTTGTTATGAAAGCGCAAGAAGCATTGAATGCTCAAGTCTTACGAACAGCGCATCCACACTCATTGCGGAGCTTGCACACATTGCGCCGCAGAAGTTATGAATCAGCCTTAACAAACATCACAATAGCATTTCCATATGATATCAAGAAAAGGGACCCAGTGCTGAAAAGAGAGGTTCCCAGTGGACACACAGCCTAAGTGGACAGTATCATCACAGGGGGCCAGATATGGTATGGTATGTGTAACGGACTTGGAGAGAAGTCTGTTAAACTCACTCCTTATAAATACTGCCGTTTGGCTAAATTAAGTGTGCGTATTTGGGTTAGCTGGATCAGTAGCGCTGCTTGCCTTTTGTGCTTTCCAGAGGACTTAAGTTTTAAAACTTTGTCGAAAGACATGTTTCAGCCGGGGAGAGGAAGTGATAGTCCACCTACTACTGTACATTTGCACAGTGAGAATTTTCCGTGATCTAGTTTAGCAGACTAACCTAATTTATGTTCTCTATGATGACACCGTCCACTAAGTATGCTACAAATGTTCACCATCTTAGTGTTGGGTGAGTGGTGATATGGTATGCATTTGCCTCAAAAGTTGGACCTCTTACTATCAGTGAACCACATATTCTCACTTTGCTTTAATACTGTGAAGCAGTATCCTCCAACCAGCACCTAAAGCCCCATTGAGGAAGTCTGTTAAAAAAAAAAAAAACATTGCAGACTTTTCACTATACCCAGAAGGCACTTCTGTGCCATATAGGCTACTCACCTGAGGATGTGATCAGGACAGAAATGATGTGGCCAGATGGGCAAATCTCACAGCTAATTACCCGATTAAACACTCGACAAAGAAAGGTCCTTCCTGATGAAGTGATAACATGTGGCCCTGTAATTTATGGGCAGAGACAAGACTCCCTAGATGACACTGCTGCCGGGGACAAAATGTAGTGTGGGAGAGTAAGTTTACTAATTCCCCCCTCCCCCCTCTTGTAGGTGGGAAAGACTTTCACTTTCAAAGAAAAATGTAATTCCCGCAAACACACAAGATCACCTCTGCATTAATTTATTAGCCAGTCAATTATCACTTTCACACTAACACTCTTAAACCTTTCAGGTGCATGTTTTTGTGAATGTTTCCCCAGAAACATTTTAGAATTGGAATTCTAGAACCCTCCGACTTTCAATTCCAGTAATATCCATCATGATTAGAATGTTCAGATCTCAAAACTGTAATCTCACATGTGAGATTGAACACTGAAATAACACAGGTTGTGTTGTCCCCAACTAAACATGATAAAATTGTGGTGCTAGACTAGTGGTGCAAGTGGTCGCCCCCCTCTGGTCGGCCCAAGTGCCCCTCTGGTGTGACTTGAAGGCAAAAATTAAGTGTGTTTTTTCCACCACAGGGGCACCCTAGTAGCATATGAAACCCTCACTTTTTTTCATCTGAGCGGGTGTCCTAATGGGACACTTGCATGCTTCACTTTTGCCGTAAGGTCCCTAATAGCTTGGCTGATAAACTGTCTCACAATCTAGGCCTACCACCTCAGTCTGTGCAACAGCCAGGCTAGCACCCTAGAAAGTGTGTTTGTGTGTGTATACATGTGTTGTCTGTTTACATGTGTGTGTCCGTAGTAAGTATAGGTGGATTAAGTGGTGTCCTTTTAAAAGTATCAGACATCTATGTGATTCCATTCAATCAATTTTTATTTAGAGACAAATTATGTTGGGGGGGGGTAGCGCAGACCTTATTATTATACTTTCTTTGGAATGACCAGAATTAATTTGGCAAGCTGATAGAAGATGGATTTGCAGGTTAGGTTAGAGTAGCTGGCCATAGCTAGAAATAAACAGCAATCAAGAGAGGGTTTGTGCCACCTACTGGCCCAGATAAACAGCATCTTCCATTGGACCAGGCAGCACCAGCACCCATAGACATTGTTGTGTGGTCTCAGCCTCAACATTGTAATCAAAAGAACAAATAATAAATTAGGTACTTGCCAGCTAGCTCTGTGTTATTTTCTTTAGCTAGATATTATCTGACGTCATTGAATCAATCCAGAGTCATCCTGAGGCATCTAGCTTGAGTTGAAACTAATGTTAGCTAAGTCAGTTAACTAGCTTGGTAGCTAGCAAATGTGCTTTGTTTGTGGCAATTAATTAAGTGCCAGATGATAGCTACACGCATGATCTTCTCTATCAATAACATATCTATACCCGATACCTGAGAGTATATAAAGTTATAGTTGCGCCCTCGGATGCTACGCTTGTAACAACATAAAAATAAAAATAAAATGTGCCTTCTCAGAAAGTCCACTGAGAGGCACACTCTTGCTTAGGGTGTGTGTGTGTGTGTGTGTGTGTGTGTGTGTGTGTGTGTGTGTGTGTGTGTGTTATGCTGTGCAGCACTATGATTGCAGTCTGGAGCTCCACCGCAGGAAAACCCATAGGCCTACATTTCAGTATTCAAACAAGCTTTTCCTGTAGGACCTAACACTCCTCAAGTTCAGCTGGAGGACAATCACCTCTGTTCTCTAGGAGACAGAAGAATTTGTCTGGACCCTTGATTTGTATTGTGACAACAATCTGCAGCTTCATTGACGATGGAAGGTAAGAGATGGAAAAAGTGGCTGATTGTGATAGGCTACATGAGGGTGTTTTATATTTATTATATAATATAATGCCTGAGGGTATTTAATATTTATTATATAATATAATGCCTGAGGGTATTTTATATTTATGGTTCAGACCAGTTAGCCCATCTCTGTGTCAGTGAAATTAATTCAAAATGATATTAATACATTTTCATTGGAGCAGCTTCAGACTGGATATATTGTTTCTTATTTCTCTGGTTTTCTTGCTTTCAGAAAGACTGTGTTCATTGTTCATGAATATTAGCATGAGTTCAACTCATGGGGGAGGGCAAGCTCTTTATCTAACGTAAAGGACCATACCAGTCTTTTTGACATATAAGTTCCAAGTCATTCTTGCCTTGATACAAAAATCAAGACGCCCTTCTTTTTTCATAATCTTTAACCAGTACTGAAAAATGTTGTAGTAATTTGGCATTTTATGGGTTTTTAATGGGTTTTTTATGGGTTTATGTGATGTTTAAGACACATTTCCAGATACAATGGAATCCTATGGCAGTGGTGAATCGGTAGAAAATAACTTTGAGTAACAATAAAAGATTATGAGAAAATGAAGAATGACTTGGAACATCAGACTCAGATTTATTCGCCAAGTAGGTGTGTGCATACAAAGAATTTGACTCTGGCCTAGAGGCTCCACATGTACTTACAAAAAGAAAAGAATACAATTAAAAAAAAAAAGAGAACAACAACACAACAAACTTCAGAGACAAGCTATGTATAGTTGAACTATTCCTGGGAGCTGTAAACAGGATACAAATAGTGCAAGAAGTGATATACACTATATACAGGTGAACCATTCCTGTGAGCTGTAACAACATACAAATAGTGCAGAGAGGTGAGGAGTGCAGAGGAATGAAGAGATAAATATAAAATGGTGAACATGTTGTCGGTGGGTATGTACAGTATGTACAGCCTGTTCAGATATACTAGTATAATATAATATAATATAGTATAATATAATAGTGAAATATATCGCACATTAGTGTTCTAGACTAAAATAAATATATTATATTATAACGTTCCTGGGTATTTGCATATAATGTACAGGTACAATGGTATTGAAGTGTTCAGGGGCCATTGCACAGAGCCACAGCAAGTTAACTGTTGATAACTGTGACAGTGAGGGAGAAGAAACTCTTTCTGTCTGGTGGTTTTGGTGTACAGTGATCTGTAGCGCCTACCACATAGGAGAAGTTGGAGCAGATTATTTCCCAGGTGGATGGGGTCTGTAGTGATTTTCCCTGCCCATTTCCTGACTCTGGAGGAGTACATATCCTGAATGGTGGGAAGGTCAGCACCGATAATCTTTTCTGCAGACCTGACTGTCCGTTGTAGTCTGTTCCTGTCCTGTTTGGTGGCCGATCCATACCAAACAGCGATGGATGTGCAGTGAACAGACTCAGTGACTGCAGTGTAAAACTGGATCAGCAGCTCCTGAGGCAGGTTGTACTTCCTGAGCTGGCACAGAAAGTATAACCTCTGCTGGGCCTTTTTGATGATTGTGTTGATGTGCGGCTCCCATTTCAGGTCCTTAGAGATTGTGGATCCCAGAAACTTAAAGGATTCCACAGCCAACACAGTGCTGTTGAGTATGGTTGTGGTGGTGGTGGGGGGGCTCCTCCTGAAGTCCACTGTCATCTCCACAGTTTTGAACGTGTTCAGCTCCAGGATGTTGCAACCACACCACAGGGCCAGCTGTTTGTCTGCAAATTTCAGGAGTTGGACAGACAGGTCTCCTGAGGTGCAGTCGTTGGTGTAGAGTGAGAAGAGCAGAGGGGAGAGCACACATCCCTGGGGGGTGTCGGTACTGACTGTTTGGGTGCTGGATGTGATTTTTCCCAGCCTCACCTGCTGCTTCCTGTCTGTCAGGAAGTTTGTGATCCACTGGCAGGTGGAGGTGGGCACAGTGAGCTGGGTGAGTTTTGTGTGGAGGACTTCTGGGATAATAGCATTTAACGCCAAGCTGAAGTCCACAAACAGGATCCTTGTGTATGTCCCTGTGGAGTTGAGGTGTTGCAGGTGCTGCATGTAATGCAGTCCCATGTTGACTGCATCACCTACTGACCTGTTCGCCCAGTAGGTAATCCTCAATCCATTGACCTCTAAAGGTTATGTTAAAGTGGCATGTGGTTCAGTTATGCTGGCTATGATTACATCCTCTTGAAGTTGGCAGGCTTTAACTTTTAAAGTAAATCTTCATACATTTTTGCCATGTTCTCTGTATGTATGCACAATTTTTTCGTCAAAGTAACTAGTAACTGATGGGCTGAGATAAATGTAGTGGAGTAAAAAGTACAACCTTTCCTTTGAAATGTACAACGTTCCCTAAAATGAAAATACTCAAGTAAAGTACAAGTACCTACAATTACTTGAGTACAAATACTTAGTTACTGTCCACCACTGAACCTTTGGCAAACTGTAGTGGTGTTACCGGACAGTAAGGGATTCTGTATCTGTTTTTTGAAAGAAGAATTATCCCCCTACATTCATGAACAGATAACTGATTGGTGTTCAGAGATACTGTATACAATCAAGCCTCATCAAGAGATTTGCTTCTCACCGTGGATCTGCTTCTCACTGCTGAGATCGAATGGGAGACTGACTCTGGAGTGGACAATGGGTGGTTGCACAGGCATAAGGGTGCATTTTCAGTTACCACGCTACAATGAAATAAAGCTCACTTGAAAATACAAGCTGGGTATATTTTGGTGTTATAGGCAGATTTTCTGGTTCATATAACAATGAAATACAGTTCAATTGAATGCAAACATTTGTTATATGTTCTGGATCAGATCAGTTATCCCTTTACCAATTACATGAAGCTGACAACATTCAAAAGGCCCACAAAAACATTGTCCTTTTCATTGTCATTGGGGCATCAGCTGTTTATTGTCTCTTGAGGACACAGATTAGAGTCCAGCTTTGGTAGAGAGTTCATGCTCACCAATATTGATTGAAATGTCAAAGATCGTAGGGATGTGAAAAGTATCAAGAGAAACACTAACCCAAACATGGGACTGAACATTGGCAATGAAGTAAGATCAATCAAAAACAAGATGAATATGACACTTCTGTCTATGGAAGGTAAAATCATTATGGTATTCCTGACATGTAGGTAGGTGGGATGAATCATTTTATATTGCATAAGGACACTTTCATCTTTTCTATTGATCCTGCAAATCTGTTGTAGGCTGAATGTTTTTGTGATCCTTTCTTGTTGTTGCTGTTGTTGGGGAGAGTGCAACAATAGATTATAATGGACAGATTCTATACATTTTGGTACACATTTTCCCGTTTTTGACATGGAAAAATATGTAAATAATATATTAAAACAGGGATAAAACCTGTTATCCCTCCCCATGATGTTCATTTGAACTCCCCCACCACGACCTCTCAAAACACTCTCACACACTCTCTCTCTCACACACACACACACACACACACACACACACCTGGGATTATTGAGAGATGTATGTGTGTGTGTGTGTGTACATATATGTGTGTTTGTACGTGTGTATGTGTACATATGTGTATGTGTGCGTGTGTGTATGTATGTGTGTGTGTGTGTGTGTGTATGTGTGTGTACATATGTGTGTGTATGTGGTCATGTGGTATGTGGTGTGTGTGTCTTTCTAGTGTCTGTCCATCAAGATAGAGCCATGAAACCAGAAAGAATGAACCCATGACCTTGGTGTTGGCAGCATATGGG
>OMKL01140953.1:0-15000 GCA_900302295.1 Parasudis fraserbrunneri | reverse complement strand
CCATTCTGAATTTTACATGAAAAGAAAACTGAGGAGCTTTTGGACACTTTACAGAACGTAAGTGCCGCAGGTATCCAACCAGCTGAAGGCAATTTGTCAAATTGATCAACTACCTTCTTAAATGGTAAGTCGGCTAAACCCCGTGATTGCTGTATTCCCCATAAATAATTCGGTCGGCATGAGAACTTATTAGGTGGCACGATAGCATAATGGTGGAATTTGATCATGTTTCAGAATGTCAGCTGCAGTTTGTTATTCAGGGCTGCAGCGCAGGTCAAATCTCAAGTAAGTGCACCTGATCTAGCTCTTCCACTTCTTACCTTCGGATCAATGATTGATGTCTCAGGACAGAGGCTACATTTCTTATCCGACGGCTCTATAGCTACTTTAGGTGCGTGCGAGGGCAGGTTGACTTGTGCTTTGACCAAAACATGATGCATCTAGGGCAGTGGTTTTCAAACGTTTTCATACCAAGGACCCCCACATTGTTACACATTAGGCTGTGGACCCCCATGTGATTAGATTTTGTCATAGGGACCCCCATCTGAGAAGGTAGGGAGATAACACTGGAGAGAGAGAAACCTATGATTAAGAGTCTTATATATTCTCTCATTGGGCTAAATTCTGGTGAATCGAATAGTGAAATTAAAGGTGGAATCGGTAATGCTATCAAACGGCGACCTCTGGGCAAAAAAAGCCCCTCTTGGTACTGTGCTTTGTTTGGGTTTGATGTGCAGGTTGGATTTGAGTGGGTATAAGGGAGGTATTCGCCCCACCCCTGTTGAAGGAAATCATATAACATTGTTGAGAAGATGCATGTCCCCTTTTAAATCGTTAATTTTGCTTGGTGGTCTCCAAACGTCACTTTTACAGACAACCACTGCATTTCGAGTATCACCCTCCCATCAACTCCACTGTACCGTATTGTCTTGTCTGTAGACATGGAGGAGTTCAGTGATGTGTACACGTCTGTGTACGAGGCCAGCATCCACCCTGGCTGGGAAAGCCAGCAGCAGCAGCTACAGGAGGAGGCAGAGAGCCTCAGAAGGAAGATCAAGTTCTACTTCATGAACCCCTGTGAGAAGTACCACGCACGCGGCCGGAAACCATGGAAACTCGTGCTGCAGCTCATCAAAATCGCCATCATTACTATCCAGGTGATGGTTGTGAGCTCTGATGCATTGATTGAATGGACACTAATCCTACCACTTATTCACCACATTTCCTTGGTAGGTAGATGAGGTTGAGGTAGTGGCAGAAGAGATTTGGGGCACCTTTTAAAGGAGCACGTCAACATTATGGGAAATGTGTTTAACCGTCTTCCCCAGAGTGGGGAAGGGGGGGGGGGGGTTTAAGCCTAGCTTAAAACTCCGGGAGAGGTTTGCCAACGCTAGGCTAGCCATACCTTCCCCGCTTCCAGCCATTGTGCTAAGCAAGGATAGTGTGCAGCCAGATCTCTTTCTACTGAAAGCACAGACGAGCACACTGTTTTATGGGATGGTCGGCACAGAAGCTACCATTATTGCCTTCCTACATGGTCATGTTGAATCTTGCTTTACTTTTTTCATGTTCTTTATTTTGTAAAGGCGTATTTAATTAAAAGTAACCACACTTTAACTTGATGTATCCTATCTTCAATCATGTTTAACAACCTCTCTGCCCACCACATTAAAGGGGCAGTTCACCTAAAATAAAACAAAAAAAGAAAACATATTTTCCTCCTTACCCGGAGTGCTATCTATCCATCCAGATCGTTTGAAGAGATATCTGCCATCACTCCAATACAATGTTTAGCTGCGGTAGAGGGTGGAGTAGCAGACCAGACTCTCGTCTTGATGAGAGGAAGACACTGTCTCGCTCCTGGGAGAGTGTGTGTGGCAACGTTGCTCTCTGTTGAAGGAGAGCAAAAAAGTACAACTTAATTGTGTCAAACCCCAAAAAACAGCCAGGGCACAGACCTATTGCATCCTGGGATGCAGAGGGAAAATGCTCAAGACGGATAGTGTGTGTAACTGCACACACCATACGCTGACAACAGCATCAATAGAAAAAAACACCTAAGGCTGAAAGTTCATCCAGAGCGTGTTCTACTGTACTTAATGTTACATTGAAAGATGACATAGTGGTGTAGAGGAATAATTTAGCAAGAATCAATTATTTGATTTAGAAGAGGTATTTCTTTATTGTGGACCACATATCCTCGTCATATCATATCATACTGCTCCGCGCAGCCCGTGTGGCCGGCAGCCAGACACACACCCCTCTCGTATGGTCTCTCTCTTGCGCTTAAATACACTCGGATGAAGGCAGAGTCGTAAAATAAGGGCTGAACAAACAAGCCAACATTCCAAAACGGATGGTAATCACAATAAGCGACCCCTGCAGCCATTTGACTGAAACCTGAAAACACACAGAAAGATAGACCTTGAATGTCTCTCAGAGTTCCACATTGCACCTGCAAGGATCACACTGTTTGAGTTAGCTAATTTCACTGATAAACCAGTGATTCCCAGATCTCGTGTTAGGGGCAGCGCGGTTACTAGCGGGGCTTTTAGACTCTTAGACTTGTTATTATCTATGCTTGGAAGGGAGTACACTCGCCTTAACCTGTTTACGAAGATGAGGGCCCAGTGCTTCTCAGAACAGGACCACAGTGACAAAGAGTAATGTAGTGGAGCACACAGATCATCTTTTATTATAGGTACGAGTAGACTTGCCTTTTCGACGCTGCAGCGTCTTCTTATATTATCTTGCCATTTACTTTTTCTATTTATCTGGTTGCGTTTGCATCACTGCTGCCGTTGATGTTTGAATTAACGAGGTATCTTTTCTCCGTCTTGTCAGCTGGTGTCTTTCGGCCTCAGCAACCAGATGGTCGTCACCTTCAAGGAGGAGAACCTGATGACGTTCAAGCACCTCTTCCTAAAAGATTATGTTGACGGAAGAATGGACGTGTATGCCGTCTACCGACAGACCGAGGTCTATGAGCACATCAACTACATCATTGAGCAGGTGACGTCGTTTGGTTGCTTTGTTTGTTGTACCCGAGGACAGTATGGAAGCAGGAAAATAATATCTGCCACTTGGGAGGTTTTGTATCCAACGTACTGTGAGTACACACCAGCCGACGAGTCGGTATCTTGACAAGTGCAGGAAACATTAATTGTAGAGTGAACACATTTGGCAGGTGGGCTCCTATGGTGACCCACTACTCAGGCAAGGCCATCCATTCATGTTGGCCATATGATGGCGCTGTAATGAAATATCAGACTAACTAGGCCATAACTCCCACACCATAAGTCCATTTGAGACGAAACGTTGTGCACACGCCTGGGTGCCCCCTTTCCACAGGGACCTTGTCCACAAAATCTTACCGTAACTCGTTTATGCATCATCATTGAACTTGGTACGTATTAAGGTTAGACCGATAGAGGATTTTTGGTTCCAATAATGATTTTTATATTTGGGAGCATACATTTCTGATAACCTCTGTATCTGCCAATATAATCTTTGGAGAGAAGCGCTTACAGAACACATTCAATGCATTCAATGGCTATTGCAAATCAAATATGGTATTTTTAAATATAATAATCTTAAGGATTAACACTTTAGTATTTTTTATTTATTTTTTTATTTTTATTTTCGCAAAACTCTATTACTTATTGCTTTAAAGTAATAATCTCAAACATTTTCACATAAATAAATGTCTATTTTGCCACTCTATCACCAATTGGTACGACACAATAGTGATTCTACCTATACCCAGTTCATGAATGCTTTTACATTTGCTGTTCTTTGCTATTCTAAACAGTGGCGTCTGGTAGGACTTTCCTGGGGAAATCATCCGGCACACAGGAAGTGATGTGTTTTGCAATGATAGCTTATCCAACCAGGCCATATAACCACAAACCTATTATATAGTTCAATGCTGCAAATCCTCTGCTCACCAGCTCTACTGGACATGGCAATGAAAGTGGTCTGATCTGATCCACCACTAGAAAATAACCCATTCAGATAATAAAAAGCAGCATTTAAATTCAGGAAAGAGTCTACATAAAAGGGATTGCCTATAAATACAAGCAATGTATAGGAATTCTAATAATTCTATGAAGAAAATGACAGTTACAACGTTAAAGCTATCATGTTAAGTTCAACATAAAATTAAAGAAAACATAAAAGCTATTGTGTTCTTTACATAGCTCACATCTAGCAATGTTGTTTTAAAATAAAATTAAATGTAACAAACTATTGTTTTGTAACAAACTATTTACACACTTCACAACCAGCAAAAAGTGGCCCTGTTTATACGGTCGTATAAGATACAGAACATTTCAGCCTCCTGTTTTTCATTTTATAAAACCTCTTCAGGCACTTCTTGTAGTCCAAGGCCTCCTGTTCTGGTCCATTGATGGCCACCTTGCAACACACATCCAAGTGCCTCTCCTTTAGTCTGTTGCGCAGGGGTGTCTTCACCTTTAAACTTTTTTTTTTTCTTTTTTTTTTATTCATGCATTGAGAAATTTTTTATGAATGTGATGCAGAAATAAATGGTAATAGTGTTCTCAATCTACTTAAATTAACTACTCAATATCAGGTCATGAGTGCTGAAAATAGTCTCTCCAAGTCTGCAGTCTTGACGGGGGCTGTGAGGGTCACTGTAGCTATAAGGCTCAGGGTGGGAAAGAGCTCAGAGGGTTCTGGAGATACAAGACACAGAAGCACCTCCCCCAGGGATTTGGTCCGAAGTAGAGCAAAGTGAGAACCAATTATTCTTTAAAACCAATAGACTGTGGTGGTGCACTTAATGTAACTGACATGTAGTACCTTCAGATCAGGACTTTTCAGTTTGTAGGAATCCCACTCAGACACCAGGTCAGACTCCCTCAGCATCCTCATACTCTGCAGAGTTTGTCAGAATCTTTCTGGGAAAGAAGACACTGAAGACAGACAAACTGCTGGTGTGCTGGCTCTCAATGTTCCCCTTCAGTGCAATCAGAAACGGCTCCATCGCCTGTAGAAGATTTGAACAAACAGCTCTTTGAGTCCACATTAACAACTCAAAATACATGATTACTTACAGTATGTTATATATATACTATAATACTTAGTGTTCTTGAACCTCTCCCAGACATCCTTCTTTGAAGTATGCAGGGATGTCATCCTGCAGAGGATTCAGACCAGCACCTGATCCGAGTCATGCTTGCCAGCGGTCCTTAACTACAGTATGCTGCTCCCTCTCAGCTGTGTCTGGGGTGTCCTCAGCACCGTGACCCGAGGTCAAACACGACAGCTCAGCTAGGAATATCACTGAAGAAACGGGAAAACCAAAGACTGTGGCGCCGATCTCATACCTCCTGCTCCACTTGGGAGAAGAAAAGGTTTCCCTTTTGGAAAACCATAAACTGCAGGCGAATGGTTGGTGGCGGTTCACTGTTTAGTGGCAGCTAACGCTAGCTGTTTCGCCAGTTAGCTTGCTGCAATAGCTCCAATGGCCGGAGTGCGCTTTGAGGCACCGAGACGAGGCCACTGCCTGTCAGCCTGTCAGATTTAGGAAACCTCGCCCCGCTTCTTTTACTCTGCTACGATAATGTTCCATATTTGCTACATGTCACACCTAAGCGCCGACGCTAATGTCAGATTGCACAAGCAGATATTACACTAACTTGTTTGGGATAGCTAATTTCGTTGATGAAACCAGTGGTTCTCAAATCCCTTGCGAGGGGCAGCACAGTCACGAGTAGGGCTTTTAGACTCTTAGTCTTGTTTTGTAAATCATTGATTGAATTTTATCACTGTTCCTATGTGTTGTGCTACAGATGCTTATAAAGTACTGTCATTTGATGGGACTTTGTCCTTTCTGTTGTGTATCATGATTATGATTCTACAATTCTATGTCATGAGACTCATTTGAACAACCTAAATTATCGTTTATTGTTGTGTGGTTATCTTTTTTTTTTTTTTTGCTCGTATTGCATGCCTTCTAGTTATCTAAACTGGCTGTGGAGCTCCTCAGTGCCCACCCCTTATCTGGTTCCAGAAGTATTTTCTACATATCCTCTGGTGATAATTAAGACTAGCCACAATTTTCATTAACGTAATTATCACCACAGGCTTTAGACCGGTGTCCCGATCACGTCAGACTCAGTGTGCATGTGCATCAAAGGGGCAAAAAGGAACGTAATCCTGGTCAGACCAACGGGGCAGACTACAGTGTATTTGCATTTGTGATCTAAACAATCAATCCATGCCCAAGCTAGCTATGTAAAAGATGAAAGACTCGCACAGCCATGTTTACTTTGATATTCACTTTTACTTTGTGCATAACCAAGTTTGACCATTGACTTTAAAGTGGTAATCCGCAAAATCCTTGTTTTGATGTCAAATGCACCACTTCATCTGCGCCTGATTACTTTCCCTGGAATGCCCTAGTAGACAACAAATGTAAAGCGTTCATGAACTGACTATAGGTGGAATCACTATTGTGTTCTATCAATTGGCGATAGGGACTAGCAAAATGGACATTTATTTATATGAAAATATTCGCCATTATGTTAAAGTAAATGTTGATATATTTCAGGGCTGGCCGATAAACCAAAAATGTACAGATACTGACATTATGATTCTCCTACCGACCTAATTTTGCCTGTATTGATAAATGCATGAGGTAAATTCATTCCCCCAGTGCATAGGCAGTTCATTTTAAACTGTGCGTCTTTATTTCAGCTGAAACTACAGTAACCAATCACATATTCAAAAACTAACATGCATACAGAGGGCCAACACAACGGAGAACATAGTATTTGTGGTCTGGTGTTTTAACAATTAATTCTCGTTTCATTTCTCTTTACCAAGGTAAATGTTATAATATACCATGATATGGATTTCGGGTCATATCACTTAGCCCTGATTTCAATTGTTCATTTTATAGTATGGACATCTGCGCAATATCACCGTAGGCAATCATGCCTATGAGAAAAGCAACCAGGGTGTCTACACCCCCATGTCTGTGTGCCAAGAGTACTACAGCAATGGAACCATCTATCCTGGAAATGAGACCTTTGAAATCAATGCAGCAGTGGACTATGGTAAGCTGTCGCACTTGCACTATCATGTCACAGTTCCCACCTGGAGTGGCCATTTTTTGTCTCTCTTTGTAAGCATTCAATTTAAAGACCTCATGAAACAACATTCAGGGCATGTTTCACTGCTGTGGTTTGGTGTGTGAGGGAGAGACCAGATTTGAACATAAACCAAAGATATCAGCAAAATGGAGAGTGATGTTGGTGTTGGCCTACATTCCGTCGCTGATGACCAATGAGAATAAAGCTGCATACAATGCAATCTGATTTCACCAAGTTCTACATGCCCTGAGAATATCAACCTTGAACCTGCCCCCTGGACTGCCCAGGAACATACCAACTCTATTATCCAATGAGACCAAAGCAGGTTTTCAGATGCAGAACTCTTGCATCTTTCGTCTCATTGGATAATAAAGTTGGTGTGTTTCTTTGCTGTCCAGGGGGCAGGTTCAAGGTTGATATCCTCGGGGCATGTAGAACATGGTGAAATTAGATCATGCCCACTGGTACAGGATGGGTCAACATTATACCATTTTCCAGAGATGTGGAGAGATTTTGATATAAAAAAAAATTGAAACATCATCAACTGTAATGGTACAATACATCCATGGACATGAGGGAACAAGAAAAAAAGTATTAAAAAAAGTAAAAAAAAAAAAAAAATCTTTTAAAAGAATGACAGCAACCCAATAGAGGGTCAAAGTCTTCAGTGATGCTAAGACTCAATAGATGGTCAATGTGTTCAGTGATGCTAAGACTCAATAGATGGTCAAAGTCTTCAGTGATGCTAAGACTCAATAGATGGTCAATGTGTTCAGTGATGCTAAGACTCAATAGATGGTCAATGTGTTCAGTGATGCTAAGACTCAATAGATGGTCAATGTGTTCAGTGATGCTAAGACTCAAAGTGTTTCTATGTAATCAATATGACTGGAGAAAGAAATTGGGACAAGGTTGTCTGTGAAAGTTTTCTAAAAGCTTTTAAATATTCTGTTATTTTTCTTATAATTTCTACAGACTGCCGTTATATTGATCCAATGTACCCCATCACAGCGCTGCAACTACTTCATACTTTTGATATACCTTTCAAAAGGTTAGTGTGTCTCAGTAAACATTAACAAATGGCATTCATTTTATGCTAAGATGCCTTCAAATAAGTTACACAGTGTCACAGTGATTCTGTGGCAAAGGAATCAGTAGGAATTTGACTTAAATGTACTTGAAAGAGGCATCATACAAGACAAAAACTTTACTTTTCCTACTCCATTTCCCAGGTTATTGCGTGTGACAATTAAGTTTGTTCTCAAAGCCATAAACCTGCAGACGGTGCAACATCGAGAGCTGCCAGACTGTTATGACTTCACAGTTATGGTATGTCCCGTGTCACATGAATTGTTACTTTGACCGGGTTTCACACCAGTGAACCTGGATCTTCACAGGTGTTGTTTTTTTGTTTTTGTTTTTTTTGGTGACACCAATTTCATTTTGTCTTACAGGGAAATAATTTTGTTTATGGTATTTTCAATTCAGTGACCACAATTTGCCATATATAGGAAAAATATGCATTTCAATAGACTAAAAGTTATTAGTCTAGAATTATATAATTTTACAAGGCAGGATGGAATATTATTATTGATGCATTTAGATTATCTGCAAATTTCTGCCAAGCTTGTTCCTCATATCAATCCTTCCTTCATTAATAAAAGCCTACTTGATCAACTGCAGAGAAAATGGAAGGCATTTCTTTTGCCTCCATCAGCCAATCATATGATTCTTCATCATGGTTTCGACCATCTACCCATGTTGCCTTTAGGCCAAAAAGGGGTGCAGGCATTTATCCTAGGTGACTGAATCCATGCTTGTCTAATCAACCCTGCATCTGTTCCTCCGTCAAGCCAGGATCTGTCATCTATCACATGCGTCACAGAGCACTGTGTATCGGGCACGTGTCTGTAGCTTCACGTTAAGAATTCCATTGAAAATGAATGATTTCCTGTTGGTTTGTAGCTTGTAGTTTTAACAAAGCATAACAGTGAGTGAGTGAGTGAGTGCGTGAGTGTGAGCGAGCCTGCCTGCCTGCCTGCCGAATTGGAATGAAGACATGTTTTCATTCTCTACTTGATTGACACAGTTCTTTATTCAAGGAAAAACACTAGACAGCCGGTAAATGTGAGGTTTTTAATTGTATTTGCTGTATTTTGTGGCCTACATTATACTGTAATTCACAATGGGTTAAGAGAGTTCCAAAAAGCCTATTTCCCATCTACAAATCAAACTCTTCAAGAATGTACAGTATGTTAACATACTCCAAATTTTCTATGGTCAATCAATTCCGGATTGCGGCTTTAAAGGTAGAATCTGTAATGCCGTCAAACAGCGACCTCTAATCAAAAGAGCCTTTATTACAGATTCTACTTGGCACTTGGACAGAAGCATGGGCCAAAAGCACCTAGAGTGGAAATGAAAAGGGTGCAGCATCCCTTTTGTGAGCACAAATGACTGCAAACATCCCTTTATGACATGTATCAAGGCACGTGTGCGAGGAAAACAACAATTGACCTGCCTCTACTTGTTAAATTTGAACAAATCACCTGTTGGCTATATGTTTTGTGTAGTTAAACATAAACCCTTTTTTAAACACCCTCCTCTCTCTCTCTCTCTCTCTCTGTCTGTGGTTAACAGATCACCTTCAACAACCAAGCCCACAGTGGGAGGATAAAGGTCGACCTGGACAATGATGTTGAGATCAATAATTGCAAAGACTGGAACGTGACTGGAGTTTGTAAGTCTGTCAAGGTGCACAGAGATAGTGGTTAAGACAAGGCACCCCAGTTGAAAATGGTGATTTTGGCTAGATAGGAACATTTTGAGATATTATATTTTGCTTCTACAACTATTACAGTTTCATAAAACATATAAAGCAATCATTAGAAGCAACTATAAAGATTACATTTTCAAGTTTTTTTTACCAGCTGCATCATGTCCACCAAGCCACTGAAAAAACGTACACTTTTTAAAGCTTTTTTATAGATTGCTTCATAGATCTACTGACACCTGACTATTACTAAAAAAGTGGCACTCCACAAACAACAGATCATTGATCAAACAGAAGTTTACATTCTCGTTGCAGTGATACACTAACAACTTCGATCAAACAATCCAGTAGGCCTAAATCTGTTTATTCGTCAGTTTCTGATAGGCTGCACATTTTGCTCTTGGCCAGTGAATCTCAACTCTGGTCCTCGGAGGCTGCTATCTAACTACATTCACCTTGCGTCCCAGGTCTAATTTGTCCCTGATTAAAGTCTAAAAAATACTGTTGCCTTAATAAATAATAGCAGGTAGCCTGAACGAAAGCCAAAATCAGTTCCACAGGCGAAATTCTATTTAACTGCAATCATCTTCGCGCATCACTATAAAGCAACTGGGGCGCAAAAGAAACCAAAAGAAAGCCATGCTTTGTGTCAGCGTACCGTTGTCAATCTAGTGTCACATGTTTCATATTATGTCCATTTGTTCCTCATAGATGGTACACCGTTAATTAGTGATATGGGATTTCTGCCAGCTTGTGAACTTGCGTAATGTAGGCTGCTTTCCAACACGGCCACTGGTGGCATAGTGAGCAGTTAGCGGATCTAAGTTTACATTAGTGAATAATAACAAACACAAATTAAAAAGGCGTTTTCCTGATTTGACTTCAGCTCGTGAAAATCTGGCACTTCTTGTATGTGTAGGCCTATATACCAGTAGGCTCATGTCTGAGGGGAGCTCTCCATGCGTATCGGAACAGTCCAACAATCAAAGGAACCATTTGTTGAATTTCCAGATTTTGTGTGTGTGTGTGTTGTGTGCGTGCGTGCGTGCGTGCGTGCGTGCGTGCGTGCGTGCGTGCGTGCGTGCGTGCGCGCACTCATCAACCAAAAAGCCATTTGCCTCTATTTTCCTATTGACTGCTGCACAGTATTATGTTAGCTATACCCTAACTACTTTTTAATTTTTCAGACTTATTTTTCAACTTCTAAAACAGTTGCAATTAGAGATAGGCACAAGTAATCGAGTACTCATTATGTAACCACCTATTCGACTAGTGAAAAACGATTTGCAAATTGATTGAGTGATTGATTGAAATCCTGCCCTGTTTGTTTCAGTACCTAGGACTGTACCGTGGCAGTGGACTACGGTCATTTGTTTAACCTACAAACGGACGGTCTCTCTGACGTAACAAATGACTAAAGTATGCTTTACTAAAATGATGCTAGGGCTTAAGATAAATTAATATTGCTTAGGTGTAATAGGTGAAGCCAGAGACCGTAAAATAGATAATGTGATTAGATACAGTGATTGTTATTGTAAGCGCACATGGGTATAATGAAAATGATTATATATGCTGAAAGTTAAATCAGTTAAATTAGAGCTTGGTATTGCGTGTGTAAAAATAAGCTGTATTGGAGGCAAAATTGTAGTAAAAAATTAGTTTGTTATCACCAAGGTTTATAATGAGTAAATCTGCTTTCATAACAGCCAGTGCTAACCGCAGACTTCACCGGACGTCACTGGTTTCATTTAAAGAGGCGTCTGGGTAGTGTAGAGGTAAAAGCACTCGCCTACCAGCGCAGATACCCGGGTTCAATCCCCGGCAGCGGTGCTTCCGGCTTGGTCAGATGTTCCTGAGGGTATGAGTCCAGTTCGTCCTGCTGGTTGGTCTTTAAGGAGGGGATCTGGGGGGGGATATGATGAACCTCAGCGCGCGTTACGCTCTCTCCCAGTGAAACTCCTCACTGTCAGGTGAAAAGAAGTGGCTGGCGACTCCACATGTATCGGAGGACATATGTGGTAGTCTACACCCTCCCCAGATCGACGGAGGGTAGCGCAACGACCAGGACACACACACACACACGGAATTGGCATCATGACTAAATTGGGGAGAAAATGATGGGGAAATAAAAAATAAAAAAAAGTTTTTAATTGCCTTAAAAAACGTCTCATATCGAGGCTAATAAGAAACTGAGACTGAATGATGTATCAATAGCAAGTGAATTATTGTTTCAATTTATATTCTGTGTTGACTGAATTGAAAGTGAATCTCAACCCTGATACAAATGAATCTGTGAGGTACTCTTTTTAAAGTGTGCAGCAGCATTGCTGTAGTTTAAGGAGTATGAAGGATGGTGGTCATTTCACATGACGTGTATTAACTGGAACTATATTCAATAACACTCCCGTATTGATGGTCGTCCAATTTAGATTAGTTGCTAAAAAAAAACCCACTGGTTTCTCATTAATAACATGCCATTCATGAATAATCTTGGATCTCTTTCCGCCCTCAGTCCCGAGAAACACCTACTACCCACTGCTGTTCGACTGTTTCATCGTCATTGTCTGCTCAGTATCCCTCTGCCTCTGCACGCGCTCAGTTCTCAGTGGGATGCAGCTGCAGTTTGTAAGTCACTGAACTGATACTGAGTGAGTTCATATATGCATTTTGATGTTTCAGATACTGGCTAATATCCTAACTAATAACCAAAACAATACACATATTGCAGATATTAGCTAACATCCTAGCAAATAACCAAAACAATTTAGCACTTAGACATTGCTGGCATCTATTTTCTGGCTGAATGGGTGCAAAAGACACTTTCAATATGGAACTGAACCAAAAAGAAAGGGACACTTGCACCAGAATTGTTCGTATTTTATAAAGGGCCCTCATAGGAGGACCCCGATGCTCGGACCATGGTCTGGAACCCCTCACCCAAAGGCCATACCCCTATGAAGCATGGAAATCCTAGTATGAGCAAGTGCCCTTTTTAGTCTGTGTACGTCTGTTCAGCCAAATACAGATTTGAACTCTAAAAAGACTCTGAAAGAACATTGAGTGTCTGTTGCTTGATTGCCCCATTGGACTGAAATGCAGCCGGGAGAGGTGCAGCCAACTCGCCCACCCAGAAAAATACTCTTGGGTGGTAATGGTAGTGGTCATATGAGATTGCATTCACCTTTTGGCATTGACAGAGAGAGGGGGTGAGCTTGGGAGTGAATGAATGAATAAATTAATTATATTTTATTTTCGTGTCATACCATCTAAATGGCCCATCCCACATGGGATTACATGACACACAATTACAACAACATATAAGACACTCTCCTCACAGTCATTCAGCATAATCATAATAATAATAATAATAATAAAAAAGAAAAAATCCATGAAGGAGAGACAAACTTAAAGCATGATAGGTTTGTTTAACAGTTTGAAGATCAAGGTTCTTGGATTACTGTCTGATTTGAAGGCAGAGGTGTAGATTCTGCATACTCTTTCAATCTCTATTGCCCCCCCTCCCGGATGACAACGAAGGAAGCCAGATGGGAAGCTGTCGCTATAAGAAAGCTGTGACATCATGTGTTCTCACATGTTATACCCCCTAAATAATATATATTTTCAAAATATGGCTGCTGTTCCCCTTGAAATACAGGACTCAATATCCATTTCAACTAACCAGGGCTGGGCCGCCTAGCAACATGCCTGCGTAAAAGCAACATTACAATATACACCGAGTTACATTATGTGACTCCTTGTACTTTTCTATTCCAAACAGCAATACACAGTGCACTGCAGAGAGCAGGATGGTAAGGAGGTTCCCTGGTCGGACAGGCTGGAGTTTCTGAACGGCTGGTACTTCCTGATCATCGTCAGCGATATGCTGACCATCATCGGTTCCATCCTCAAAATAGAGATCCAGATCAAGGTACAAGGCAGCTGTTACTTTGGTTGAAGCCAAAAAAGGATCAGAACTATACAAAACAAAACTTTTTTTTTTTTAAGGCCAATAACGATATAGGATCCCCCAATAATATCAGCCAATACTGATTGTTGCCGACAAATGCAGTCACAAAACAGTGGAAGCTTTTCAGACATGCCGTGAGATAACCAGGGGGCAGCATGAGTGAGGGGAGGTCACAACACTCCCTGTAGCAAATACAGGACACAACCATGTCAAGGAGAAATGAACAGGAATGTATTTCAATCAGCAGACTTCAGAGAAGGAAACATTTTGCGTTGAATTTATGTTAGAAGTTCGGTTTGGCGGAGGCCCCCCCAGTGCCCAATGAATCGTAGGAATCACCTGCGGGGAGGGAAGATGGGGACATGAAAGCAGGCATCTTTTAAGTCTATAGACGTGAACCAGTCTCCCTGTCTGACAGATCGTAACAGGGTCTTTACTGTGAGCATTCTGAACGTTTTCTCTGCAATCAGCTGATTGAGTAATGTGAGATCCAGAATGGGCCTCATACCCCCCATTTTCTTGGGAACCAAGAAGTAACAAGAGGAGATGCCGTCCATCGCATCCTGTGGTGGGATGATGGTTATGACTTGTTTCGATAGCAGGGTCTGAATCTCGGCAGAGCGGGCAGAAACTGCTGTCGTGTCTGACACTAATATCTGTCTCACACCCAAGAAGTGAGGGTGGGGGACCGCGAATTGTAAGGGGTGTCCCAGCCTCAGAATCCTGCTGAGCCATTCAGACAGGCGACACTTCTCTCACCAATACTGTGTGGTATTCAGTTAGTGGGCAAGCCTCGAGTTGAGGTGAGCTGGCGATGAACGTGTGGTAAGACATCGTGGTCCCTTCTGTACTGGTCTCACCCATGGGGGACCCTGACGGAAAAGACGGGTTTGCTAGCCCACCGGGGGATGGATAGCTTGGTCTACATTGACATGAAGCACTGCTTCCGTGGAAGTCTGTGTGTAGACCGTGTCGAGCGAATGGGTGACGTCACTGGGTGAGATGAGGTTGAAAGCTCTCTCGCCCCGAACACTAGAGTGGACGTCAAAGGAGACCACTTGCTGAGGGAGGGGGGGGGAAAGTAGACATGCTCTTACAGAACCATATCGGGTGAATGATTTGTAGGCTCAGCGGGGGGC
>OMKL01140951.1:5861-15940 GCA_900302295.1 Parasudis fraserbrunneri | reverse complement strand
TGTTTACAATGTCCATTTGTCCTCCATGTTGGAAGAAACAATCGTTCCTATGCGCAAGACAATGGTTTTTATGTGTTGATCTATGAAAATGGAATCATTTGGTGTCTTACCACTGGATCTTGTAAACAAGTCACAGTGGAACAACGTCATGCTTTTCCAGTGTTTTACCTGCTCTACCACTGCACAGAAGTTATCTTTCTAAAGTGGTTACCGCCGGTTACAGGCAGCCATGTTGGAAGAAAGACAACTACACATACACATTCCATGCTAGTGTGGTAACTAAATCCATTCTGGTTGCAAAATGCATTCTGACCTACTTCCGGGTCATAAACGAACATTATAAACTAACATTATTTGAGGTTCATATTTGCATTTCAAAACAGTGACGTAAATTTGTCGTCTTAGAGAAACAGAGCCCATAGTTGAATGCTGGGTTTGGTGGTGGGAGCAAGAAATGCATGAGCAAGCAGCAGCAGCATGTAAGCAAAGGCAGCAGAGAATGAGACATGGAGCTGGCAGTTTAAATCAACCGCCCTGTTAGATGACTTTGTGAGTGCAGACTGATGTGATTGGCTAGCTGACACATCATCACTTGGTGATGCAGCGCCACTCGAGTTGACTGCCTGAACTAACTTTGCAGGCTTTGTATCATATAATACCCCAAGTAATAAAACAAAAGTATAGATAACATGAAAGATTAATGTAAATATAAAGTAAAATATGGCAAAGTTCTGGCATGGACTTAATAGAGTATGTAACATACCCTATAAAGCCCATGTGAACCCTATTAGCGCACTTTATAATTTAAAGGTAGAATCTGTATTGCTGTCAAACAGGTATTGCACTTTGTTTAATTTTTTTTTTTTTTTTTTTTTCTGATATGTGGGTTGGAGTTGAGTGGGGATAGGGGAGGGGTTGCTATTGCTGGCCACACCTCAGGCTCTGCCAAGAGAGATCTTTTAATAAAATGCGATACCAAGCGGGGCTCTTTTGCCTAGAGGTCACTGTTTGATGGCATCATAGATTCTACCTTTAACAATGAAAAACTCTTATTAAGCTCTAAACAGTATTCTACTCATATCCGTAAGTTGTAAGCTTTCAATATCTGTTGTCATTTTGTCTGAATGTGCATCCTACTGTATGGCTTGTATCACTTGAAGGAGACCTGCCCCGTCTACTTGTTGTGCTGTTAGCATGTATCAAGCACAAGTTACAACTACATCATTGGTCTGTAGCAAAAACATTTTTTTTCTATAAACCAGAAATCCCATGAGAATTACTCATGAGATTGAGAAATTTTCTCAACGCAGGGTGCCTGGCTCATGAAATTCAGATCAAACTGTCAAACTAGGCATAGCACATCAAATATGAATCAATATTCAGTAACTGCATTGTCTATTTCTCGCCTGAAATGTCTTCAGAAACATATTTTAGTGAACTGTATAGGTGGAGAAAAAGAAACTTTCACGAAATTCTGATCCAACTGTCAAACTAGATGTTGCAGATCAAATATGAATTAAGATCCAGCCCTTGCATATCCTTTTTCTCACCTAAAATGTTGTCAGAAGCATATTTTAGCGCTATTTTGTACGCGTGCGTTTTTCACACGCACACACTGCAAGGCGCATGTCTGCAATTCTGAATGGCTTGTTTCAATAGGGAGGGTTCTTGTCACAGCTGAACTGCAGAAACTGCACTAAGTACATATTTCAAATGTTCTCAGTGTTGGGACAACCCCTCATTGTGTATAACCAATGCAAAACACAGGAAAGGGCCATTTTTAGGATAGGGGACCTTTAAAATTGGCACACTGATTAAGGTAATGCTGGCTGTGATCACAATAGGGGCAGTACTTGCTTTGCTTGAGAGCATATCTTTTGAAGGCTCTGCTATCCGCACTCCTGACTATGGGCCATCCAATGGGCCATCCATTAATTCAGCGATATGTTGCAAGGCAAGTTGGTGGGGCTGGCCATACTGATCATTAAGAGTATGGCTAGGGACTGTTATGAGAATTGTATCCTCCAGCTTGAGATTATGAACGATGATTTGGTATTTGAACTGTTCCGTTGCATTGACTGGCAGGATATTATCTAGGGCTGTTTTTAGTCTGGAAAACTCCCAGGGGTCATCATGAACGAAATGCCAGAGTCTTGATGGTTGGTAGAATCTGACCTGAGATGGTGGCAGCTGATCATTTCCTTGATGTATTTGGGGTCTTGTGGTAGACCGACTCTCCCTTTCCGTTGGTGGACTAGGACTCCTTCAGCGAGAAGTGATGTGCAAGAAAATTATGAGCTTGATTCTTCAACTTGTGTTGGCCGAATCCGGCCGAGGTCAGATGACAGATCCATATTTGCCATCTGGGAATTTAGCCATCTTGCCACTACAGAAACTGCTTACACTGAGTACACTGAGACACTGAGTACACAAGAGTACACTGTTGGATTAATAGGTACTCTGAGTTGAGCAAAGAATTACTAAATCTATGGCACTGGTGGAGTAGTTGCAATCTCTGTAGGCTGTTCGGTTAGAACAGTGAGGCAAGATCCATGTGAGTGACACACTGAACCAGACACTCTTTAAATCCAATGTGATTATTTTATCCAGTGTTGAAATGTGGTTATGCGGCTGCACGCACACCATCAACAGGGATAGAAATTCAGCAAAATCCACAAGGGGAGAGGTCTAATGATGAACAAAGGAATAAGGACTATGATAACGTCCAAAGCCCAAGATGGGTGGATAGTCCTTGAAAACGGTCTCTTATTAACTCTTAGGGTGGATATATATTTATAATGTCCTGCCTCTGGACTACTTATGGGTAGAATTCGGGTGGCCTGATTGACCGACAGTGGATTGACCGATGATAATAAACATCAGCGATGGGGTAACTCGAAGCAATTAATTGGAAAGAATTGGAGGGAATTCTTGGAACTGGCTAGTGGTGCCCATGGCAACAAATTGAAGCAGATTGAAACCTGTTGTACTTGAGGCAATTTTGAGTGTATTTGAGGTACATTTTGGTTTAGCCTTTTTAACATTATTAAGTTGGCTTGACAAAGCAAATATTGTAATTGCCTTTTTTGTCATCGCTACTCCTCCTACAGCTTTGAGCTTCAGCTTCAAATTTGCTGGGCATCTTCAGGGTGTGTCCATGGGGTGTGCTTGTGCTTTTTGTATGGATAGCTCACTTCTATCCTTTCTTTCACTCGTTTTTTCACCCCTTTTTCAGACGTAGACTCATTAAGGGGCATGGCTATTATCAACTTTTAAGCTAGAGCCTTCCAACTTGCTATACAACTTAGGACATGCCCAACAACCCCCACCCCACCCCCACCACACAACTTTCTTCTCCTTTTTCCATCACTCCATCCTACATATCAAATGTCAAGCCAACTTAAGAATTTGTTCACAAACTTTACATTCTAGTTTATTGTGCTTTCTCATTCCTCTTCATGCTGTGGGTAAGTGCATCCTGCAAGTGGGATAATGACAAACATTTTTTCATCAGTGTCATCTCATAGGTGTTTCCAAATCGCATGCGCTCCCCGGAGAGACTCCAGAGACATTCTGGATGGTTTCATCCAGACTGTTCCCGGAGACTTCCGAAACTGAATTGCATGCACATCCAAGGGTCAATTGTGAGCACACACACACCTCATAGCTCACTTTCTAGGGCCATGTATATGAATGGATGGATCATGAACGCGCATGTGCACAAAACATGTATTTTTACCTCTTGCTCTCTGGGGCAGGGTTTATTTACACATATGTTCTCTCTAAGGCAAACTCACACGCCAGAGTTATTTTAGTCAAAGACACAATCATACACACACACACACATCATTCAAGATTGATTAAACCACTAAGAGGGATGGACACATACAAACGGGCACAACACATTGTTCTGAAATGCCAGAGGGGGCTTTGGCTTGACTTTTTGACTTCATTTCTCTCAATTGTATCTGCTTTCCCTTACATCTCTTTTGTTCTTACAGCGCCTCATTCTCACCATGGAGACGAAGGACATGGCCACTCACATGCCAGTGAAGAATCACATGACCACGGCCACTCCCATGGTACGGAATTATTATTTGATCGAGTGGTAGAGGTGGAACACACTCTCATTTCAAAAATACAAATAAATAGATAAAGCTTGGGCAAACTGTCACTTTGATGGCATGAAAAATTAAAGATGTAATTTTAATTCCATGTTCCTGAAAACTTGAAGACCACGTTTTAAAGTCTGGATTTCCCCGTATGCCTTTTAATCCAAAAATAAATCCAATTTCGATTTCAAAGACAAAATTCAAACTGTGATGATTAAATGCTCTGATAACTGACATTTAAACAACAAACAAATCTTCATGTTGATTTGCCACATTTCGGTCTGACCCTTTTCTCACTGCCTGTGTAAAAACCTGTGCTATAATCCAAAATGCGGATCAAATATTATTCATGTAACGCATCTCTTACCAGCTCTGCTTCCCCTTTCTCCACAGGCGCCGCTCATGACCACATGATGTCCGTGGGTCTGTGGGTTCTCGGTGGGATCGTGGCCTTCCTGGTCGTAGAGAAATTTGTGCGTCTGCTGAAGGGAGGGCACGGCCACAGCCACGGACACTCTCATTCGCATTCACACGGTACGTCGCTGCTGGGAACACAAGGTCATTCGTCATGTATCCATGTGACACATCCGTGTCCTCCCAAAGGTGCATGTGAAATAATATCTCATGGCAGAAGTACCATTCCAAAACAAAACTTGAAGTTGTTGTTGACAAAATGCCTACAAACCTGATGGGAGTTTGTAGTGTCACACAGCAGCACAGAAATGTGAAGCAAAATATGCAGGAGTAGAATGTTACTTTGCAGCAAAGATTTTTAAAGATATTTGTCTTAATTTTTTTCTTATGTGATAAACAATTGCTAGGGTAGTCTTTTTTTCATGGGTAGCTAGGGTAGTCTTAACCATTTTTGCCCCCTATGCCAATGCTGGAGCCCTCCGTATTCCTCTCCATTCTCCTGTAATCCCCCATCCAACCTCCCCTCCTCCCTCAATAGTTGCTGATGTCACTACATCTGAGCCAATTTCAGTTGATGCATATATTTTTCATGGTTGCTCTTAGCAAAGTGGGCAAAGCATTAAATTATGCTTTGTGTTATGTATTATTACTTAAACCATCACCAGCTGCTCCCAAGGCAAAGGAGAGCGACGGAGAGGAAGAAAAGGAGGAGGAAGAGGAGGAGGTGAAGAAAGAGGAGAAAGAAAGCAAAGATGAGAAGCCACCAAAGAAAGAGGAAGAGAAGAAAGGCACAGGTGAGGAGCAGGATAATTAATTTACACTTTTATTTAAAGGACATGATTTTCTGATTTACCTTTGATCCCATTCTCAAGTAGCTGTTTCTTGAGTCAACTTAGATATTCTTCTTGGTAATGTTACTATATAATATGACATTAGGTGTCAATGTGTAATCTCCCTGATGGTCAGTATTGGTTTTACATATAATGTACATGCTGTCATCCTGAAAACAAATGTCAGTGTTTTTAGATGGAAATGTGCTTTACACTGATGTCTAACTATAAGCCCAACACTTTTAATAACTGAAAACATAAATAAAATCATTAACACTGATGCACCTTGTAGTAGACAGAACTACTACCCTTTTAAAGAGTTTCATACTTTATTGGTACAGTAGATCATACTCTCTTTTAAAGTCTGCATATGTAACTCTTGTATGTCTTATTGGCTGGTTTTCTTACTGTCTGTAGACATCAAGGTGTCTGGGTACCTGAATCTTGCTGCTGACTTTACGCACAACTTCACTGACGGCCTGGCCATCGGGGCATCGTTCCTAGTTGGTCCAGCAGTGGGCACAGTCACAACTCTCACAATCCTCCTGCACGAGGTGCCACATGAGATTGGAGACTTTGCCATCCTTGTTCAGTCCGGATGCACTAAGAAGAAGGTAGCTAACAGTATAAGCCGGAGCTTTGGAGCAGTTTTGGTTTAGAGCAGTATTTCTTAAACTATAGTTCAGGACACAGAGTGGGTGGTGGGCTTGTTTCTGGTGGGTTCCCACGTGACAATAGCACTAATCTGTGTTCATGAGCCTGGGTCCCTGGATGAGACTAAATTCACAAATTTGGACCGTCAGCTGAAAAAGTTTGAGAACATATAGTTTAGCTGCGTTATTTTTCCCCCAGCCGCATTCCACAAAGACCTGCCCCACTCTGCCTCTGATTGTCTAGTACTCAGACATACGTTGCTTTGCGACTCTGACAACATTAATCAGCCCCCCCCAGTTTACAACATGGAAATGCCTGAGCGAACCTCATGTTGTAGCCTAGTTGATATATGCATTAAAAACAAGCTTTTTTCAGTGAATCTCGCAGTTGCATCAATATTGTGCTGTCAGAACAGTCTTATGTTTGCATATTTAATTGGCCAAAAAGTCGTTTCACCTAAACACAACACTTGGCTTACACAATGTTGTTATAACTAAGATTCGCTGAAAAGAACATTTGTTTTTGTACATAGATCACTAGATGTATCAACTTAGCTATAATACGAGTTTCACGTGAGCATTTCCTAGATGACAGTGTGGCCAGCTGGGCAATAGCAAACATTAAATACTTAACCTGCAAACATAAGACTGTTCTGACAGTACTGATGTAACTAAGAGATGTGCTTATATCAACTACAATACGAGGTTCACTCGGGCATTTCCATGTTGTAAACTGGGAGGGCTGATTTATTACCGGAGTCTCAGAGCAATGAGCGTCCGAGTACTAGCCAATCAGAGGTAGGGTTGGGCGGGTCTTCGCAGAATGCTGTTGGAGGAAAAAAATAGCTACCACTAGTTAAGATAATTGTGACTGAACACCGCAAATAAAACCTCATCCTCTTTCCCATCAGGCCATGTGTCTTCAGCTGCTGACAGCTGTGGGAGCTCTGGCCGGCACAGCTTGTTCCCTATTGGCTGAAGGTGTGGGCGCCGCGGCAACTGCCTGGATCCTGCCATTCACGGCTGGAGGATTTGTTTATATTGCAACGGTGACTGTGCTTCCAGAACTGTTGGTTGGACGCGCCAGTTTTGGCCAGTCGGTGATGGAGATTCTGGCCTTGCTGTTTGGTGTGGGGATGATGGTGTTGATTGCTGAGTACGAGTGAGAAGGAGGACGGTAAAAAGGAACTCGTAAGAGGGTGAGAGCGGGAGGGAGGGACTGAGGGAAAAGAGTGCTTGGAGAGAAGGGTTAAGGGGAGGAGGAGGAGGAGGAGGATGAAATGTAGAAGAGGGTTTGAAGGAGATTTCAGTTGGATATATTTCTTATATTATGGAATGGAGAAGAATAAAATGTCCGCTTTTAAACTGATGGGAGGTCTAAGACAAGAGCAGCATCAACTGACAAGGAGGAAAGAGGTTTTGAGGACTGCTGTAATGTTACACACAGGGCCTTAATGATATGCACCGACCATTTCAACTTCAGAAAGATAAAAAGAGTTAGCTGGTCCTTACTAGCTAGCTTGCACCCTGACAGGTGTCATCAAAATTGGGCAGATCGAGGTAGAGGACATCAGAACGTCAGTTAGTTATCCATTTTTAACACTTTTTTTTTTCCTAGCAGCTTTAAGAAATGTACCTTAAATCCCAAGTTCAATAGTTTAAAGTTGACTTCAGGAATAACTATTGCCAGAATATCAGCACTTAAGGGAAAAGAACGTTTTTGGCCAAACTCTGCTCAGGTCAAATGGAAAAGTTAAGGTTTATTAAATGTACATATGAGGCATTTGTGGCTCAGAATACTGTATGTCTATTGCTTTGTAACTACAGACATTCCAATGAAATGTTATATGACACTGTATAGTGATATTGTGCAAGTCTGTAAATGACTCGTGTCAGATAGTTGACAGCAAAGAGACCAATATGCCATTGTTGCTTTGTCATCAACTTCGGGAATAGAATTGGGGGTTGTTTGAAAGAAAAATGGAGGATTTAAAGTTTCAGTAGTTTCTGAGATGGTAGATGCTAGATCCCACAGCCCGGAAGAAAATGTTTACATTTATTTTAAATTTTTAGGTAGTGGGAGTGGTTATGGTAAGGGTTAGGGATAGGTTTATCGACAACTTTTAAGGTTAAAATGATGACAAGCAGCTTTGCAGCTTGGCCAATAACTGACGACCCCCAATGAAACGCTGATGACCCCGTGTGATCTAGCATCAACCTTTTGACATCAGCTGCAGTTGCTGACCAAACCACTAGATGGGGTTAGATTTCTCTAAAACGGTGTCCTTGCACTCCACAAGCTGCTGAAGCTCTGTCTGTGAATCATGACCAATGGATTTGTAGTTGAGTGTTGTTCCTAAACATTGTAATGATACAACTGTCAACTGAGAACCTATTTGCTTTGCCCCTTGCATAGAAATATACTGTATGTCAATGTAAACATGTAAGAATGTAAAAAAGAAGTTGGCTGTAAAGTGAACAAATTCTGATGAACGAGAAATACATACTGTATCTTTCCTTGAAGGACAACTCTTAACACACCAAGGCTGAATCTCAGACACTTGATGGCAGGTTTCTCTCTGCTGTTGTTCTTCTTGTCGTCCTTGGTATTTCTTCTTCATTTCAGCCTTCCTCGGCACACAGAGAGACAGCAGAATGGCGCCCACTTCAACACTTCTCTACAACTTCTGATTCATCATGATATTAATTTGTGTTCCATTCTTTTTTTTTTGTTTGTTTGTTTGTTTGTTTTCTCACAGGTTTTTTATTCCATACTTTTGAGTGCTCTTCTGGGAAAAAAAGTAAAGTGTCATGGTTAGAGGCGGGTTTTACGAGATGACCCCCATCTGTTTGAATTGAGCGAGGGCTCATTTCGGAGAAAAATGTAGGGCACAAGGAAGTAGGACTAGTAGCCCAGATGGTGGCATGTAAAAAAATAAAAACAAAAGAAAATTGCGTCTTGGTGGGGGAAGGGGTGTGTTGCCGCTTTGTTGACTTTTTCCTAAAAAAAAATAAAATAAATACATTAAAAAGGTACAAGGTGATTTGAGATGTTTTTACTGGCATTTTCCCCATCAAACATACAGTGGTTCGACAGCAGCACTAAACGCGTGAAAACGTTAATCATAAATATGGTGACGGGCAGTTGTAAACGCACCTGGCTCATTAACAGAGGTTTTCATGTGATTGGTGCTGCTGTGAATGCCGTCCTGTCGCATACACAGAATGTGGTCCGTGTGAATCTCATGGGGGAATTGAGGTATTTTACTACAAAAAAAAAAGTTATGTTTTCTGCCAAAATTGTCAAAGGAATTGGATACTATATGACAAGAACTGACCGCCAGTCGCAGCAATTATTGGTTGAGTACACACAGGGTGTGAAATGTTCCTGCCTGGCCTCTGGCCTGCCTGCTCTGTCACTGTTCCTTGGCTCAGTAGCTGGCTGCAATATAGCCCCTTGGCAACCTTCAAGAAAATGTAATGAAACTTGTCTAGAATTGGATATGTGGATCAGAGTTGTCTTACGTGGCACCATGTCCACAAGGCATAAAAAAAACATCTGTTCATGCAACAAGTGAGGATGGACCTAGCTAGTCAAATTAGCCTAGTATTACACACCCTGAGATGTAATGTCTTTTCTAGAGTTAGAGAAAATCAAGTTCTCTATTCGAGGTTCTGCAGAAAAGTTTTAAACATTGGCAACCCGTTATTACCTACAGAGACTGCCCTCTCTTTCCCCAGACTAAAATGCTATCATTGCAGTTACTTTTGAAGATATTAATATTAGTCTGTTAAAATTTGTATTTTTTTTTTCTTTTTTATTATTAGTGTTCCATTATTATTATTATTATTATTATTATTGTTTTTATTTAAGTGTTTATATACTATATGTGTGTGTGTATAATCTTGTGTAGATACTTCATTCATCACTCATTCTATTACATAATTTATACCTTCTCTATCATACAGTAATAATTGTGATGTCCTTTTTGCTCTATGTATAATTATGTATGGTGGTCTGTACATGTGTATATGCTTCCCTCTTAACTATTATATTCATTATTATATAT
>OMKL01140948.1:0-21545 GCA_900302295.1 Parasudis fraserbrunneri | reverse complement strand
CAGTCAGAAGTCATAAACCTGAAAGGCACGAGAGAGAGAGAGAGAGAGATGCATAGATGCATAGATGATAAACAACAGTGCAACTAAAGTTTATGAACCCTTCTCCTAACTGTACTGAGGCCCTCTTAAAGAGTAACTGAACACATGGTCATTTTGCTGAACACATGTCAGAGAGGTGATCTGACATCACAGATGGGGGTGGGGCAGAGTGTGCAACATGGTGAAAATATCAACCACTAGGCAAAATTACCATGTGTTTAGTTACTCTTTAAAGCCACAATCTCCGGATTGTCCAAAGTCCGGAGACGGGGCATGCCGCCCTTGCCACTGGGTCAGCTATGATCAGGTGGCCTCCTCCAAGGGGAGTGGTTTAGGAGGTGGTAGTCATGATGTTGGGGGGGGGGTATTCAAATCAGGCCAACTTGATTGAGAAAAGTCAGTGTGGACAAAGCTGAGAGGTCATTCTAGTGCCCCTTACATAACCTGTTGGAAAAGAAGACATGTTTTCAAGTGTTCTAGTCGACTAAGTGGAATTAACTGCTCGGGGTAAGAGGGCTAAAGAGAGTGGGTGGGAAAGTGGAGACAGCAAAATGAGAAAGAGAAAGTGAGAACGATTGAGAGAAAGTGACTGGGTATTTCAGCTAAGCTCTGTGAACACTATCTACATGTTTCTTGCACGTTACCTATTTACCTATTATCTGTACAAACTACTCCCTGTCGATAGGTCACAAACTAAAGATGGTACACACTTGCTCATTAGGTACATAATATATACGTAATAGCTACATATATGGAAATATCTTTGGACTAGGGCTGCAACTAACGATTATTGTCATTATCGATTAATCTGTCGATTATCTTCTCGATTAATCGAGTAGTTGTTTGGTCTATAAAATGTCAAAAAATTATGAAAAATATCAATGTTTCCCAAAGCCCAAGATATGACGTCCTCAAATGTCTTGTTTTGTCCACAACCCAACGATATTCAGTTTACTGTCATAGAGGACTAAAGAAAACAGAAAATATTCACATTTAAGAAGCTGAAATCAGAGAAGTTGGATTTCTTTACTTAAGAAATGACTTAAACCGATTAATCGACTATGAAAATAGTTGGCGATTAATGGAATAGTTGACAACTAATCGATTAATTGTTGCAGCTCTACTGTGGACACCTGTAGATATGTCAATATATGAACAGAAACTGAACTATGTTGCACATTTGCTACTGTGTACCTGTACATCCCACTACAAATATCTGTATATGTATTTCAGACATGGCTTTTTTTTTGCATTGCTTATTCATTTGTAGTCCTACATTTGTGATAGTTTACAGTCTATTTAATTAGATTTTTCCCTGTTATCTTTTATTCTTCCTATTCATCTATCCTATTCATTGCTGTGTAGTTGTGTGCTAATGGCAATGCCGTCCTTTCCCCTTGGGGATAATTAAGCACCACAATTAAGATACTTAAGCAGCAGGCTGGCGTTTACCTTTCCGGCAGGTGCTGACTTTGAGAAGGCCGGTTCCCAGGCACTCATCAGGTGTGACACAGAAGCCCTCGGTGGCCAGGTTCTCCTCCGAACTGGCCAAGACGGACTGCAGTGGAGCACCACCGCGTCCTTCTCGTACTCCATGTAGATGGACCTGGGGGAGCAGAGCGAGATTTCAATCAAATTAACAGGGCTGCATTCCAATTAAGGAATTCTTAGTCGCCTAATAAGCCATAGGACTTTGTCGACTAATCGATTAGTTAATTCAACCCAACAAATTAGTTTCCCCCATGGGGACTAATGCAGAAGGACCTCTTTGAATCTAGTGCTTACCAGAGATCATCGTTTCTTGCGGGAAATAAAAAGATGGCATGGAGCATAGAGAAAATGATTAATTAAAAACGAACAACCGGCTAACAAAGTCTTGGTCCACTGAGATCAAACCAACGAATTCATTGACTAAAAATGTATGACTGAAACAGAGACTTAAAGGTTTAACTGTAAAACATTTAAAGGACAGTTTCACTTTTCTTTTTCTTTCTTTTTTAACCCAGGCCCTATTTAAACATTGTCTGGCATGATGTTGACTAGTACAGGCCATAATTTCACTGAGTAGTGTTGAGAAACATAGCACTGTGCTGCATCCTCTCAGCAGGCTCCAATACAGTGTAATGGGGTGTTTTAGTGTTTTAGCCTTAAAAAAACCATGATACATGTCTTTTTCCAAAATAAAGCTCACAGTATAATCAGATGTGCCTATGTTCTACTGAGGAACACTATCAAACATTACATAGACATAGAACATAGAACTATATAAAACCTGGAAGAAGCGTATCTTTTCACTCCACCTACTCGTCGTCCGCCTAGAACGCTTTCAAAATGGCTGTGAAACAGCAGAGAGATCACGGGTTTGTGGGTGCTCACACTGAAGACCCAAGCTGTCGCATGAATGCGCTTGAGGTGGAGGTGGGGGGTAGGGACAGTGGTGGAGGGTCGGGCAGTGATGGGGGACTTCCACTGAGCTACAACATCAAGGGACTTCAGTCTGTTTTTTAACAGTGCAAGTGGAACCACACATAGCCACACACTAGACCTACTGTGTGTGGTGCTGCAACATTTGTCTGTTTAATATGCTATATAGCTACAGTTCCACATTAGTTCAGTTTAGCCATTCTGATTTTGGCCATTAAGCCTAGCCTAGTTATGTTCTTGAATTAATTTAGTAGCGTAGGCTATATAGCTTACCATCAGTATTTAAACGTTTTCTTGCAGTTGTAATCTATGCATTTCACTCCAATAGCAGCAAGCCATATCAGTTGCAGACATCCAGTGATCATTTAGCTTGGTAATATCTTCCTTTGCCATGTTCAAATCATAGACTACTTACTCTTCAATTGCAAATGCATCATGGACAGAACTATCAGCCAAGCACCCCCAGTCCTAAACCAGCTATACATATGCTTATTATGACAGGACTGAGCCATTAATTCCACAACTGTTTCAGTTGTAAATCTGCCATTAACAACTTGCAAGGTGTTTGTTAACATTGCGGTTATAAAGGAAACTTATTCACACTAGGTGGAGAGAAATTTGCGTGCTTTGCTTTGTTTCTGGGTTGCCAGGTTGCACACAACATAATCAGTGTTGTGTATGAAGGATATTAGATGGACTCCCACTCTAATATGGCAACACAATTCTCACAGAAAGCCCGATTCAATCCATATCAAACTTCTTAGACATCATCCCCCGCTTTTACTGGTTACTTAAGTAGACTCGTGTTCTTCAGGAACTCCAATATGCAAGGACCGCCCATATGTCATTTCTGCACCGCTGATCTTTAGTTAAGTTTGACCCACTCAATTGAGTAAAAAGAAAAAAGACATTGTGTTTATTAGGGCTGAAGTGCTCTCTTCCTCCCCCTTCCAATGCTCAAGCATCGTGCATTGTCGCAAAAATGGCGCGCTCACTTTTTTGTTTGTGTGTGAGAGGAGGCCCAATATGCTCCGCCTTTCGGCCTTAATTTCGGACTTAATGTGTCTACGATCACATATCCACCTCAGCTGAGAGACAGTCCCCAAGTTTGAGTCTTGGTTTTGCAGCAGCTGAGCGGACCAAGGACCAATGATCAGATACGATAGAATTTAGTTAGGAGGGCCACCGGTCCATAGCTCTTCACATTTCAGATGCTCCGTTTATCGAATATGTCCTCGGGAAGTCCTCCAGGAATTTCCACTACCATATTTCATGAGGATTATAAGGGGACTGGTATCAGAGAGACAGCCTGTCTGTCAGAGACCCTGAGTGAAAGACATGGCGACATGGGTAGGGCTCCGGACTCATGATCGGAAGATCGCCGAGTCGAGTCCCCGTCAAGGCTGGCTGTTGTCGGAAAGTGATGTTGTTGTCCAGCAGGGAGCATTCTGTCCTCTGGACTTGGCAGTAACAGTGCCCCTGTTACGGTGATAGGGACACTGTACAGTTGCAAGTGCCGTTCTTCGGATGAGATGTTAAACAGAGGTCCCGACTGAATTTGGTCATTAAAGAACCCAGGGCGCCTATTGCCAAAATCCTAATCAGGTCTCTGACATCAAGGCCACCCAATCACCCCTCTCCCTTAATTGGCTGATATCAGTCCTTGTCTCCTGAACCTTTCAGCCAGTGTGAAGTGTGATGTGTGCCTGGTGCCAGTGAGTGGCAGCCATTGAGCCTGTGTAGCCCAAGGTTGGATGCTACACAGTGGTGGTGAAGGAGGCAATTTCCACCCTACATTGTAAAGCGCTATGAGTGTCTAGAAAAGTGTTATATAAATGCAATGATCATTCGTTCATTCATTCATTCATTCATCCCAGGTCCAAGAAGTCATAATAATCAGGCCAGTAGGATTCCAGTAAAGTCTGTTTGTGAGAAGTCAGTTCAAGTCTTAAGCGGTAAATTTGAGTTTGCCTCTCCCACTCACAAGGGATTTGGTAAATATGTGCTAATTGGACTGTAAATATTGTGGGATCAGAATGTGGACTAAATCCCTACTTAGGGCTAAAGAAGCACACAGTGAGTGAAGTATACAGGTTTACACAGGACATGTTTGAAGGCCTAGTAATCTCATGTAGAGCCCTAGTTTGATGAAGCTTTTGACCTTATCCTCTCCCATACATTCCACTTACAGTAGTAATCACTGTACATTTTTCTAAACCGTAAAATGTACTGGGGCCTTAACTCCCTCTCACTCTTCATCTCCATAACACTATGTTCAACATTTTCTTCTTCAAATATTCCCCTTACTTGAAATACCTCCCCTGCAGTATTTCCCATGCAACATGTGTGCTGGGCTTTCTAGCAGTGTTCACAGTACATAGGCAGTGAAGCCTCTAGCAGAAGAGAACAGAAGTTGCCTGAGGTACTGTTTGTAAATGATCAGGATGTTATGAGTGCAGTCTCATGGGATCCAAGGCCTCTCCGGACATTATTCCAATGCCAGATTTACAATCCTTCTCCTTTCCTGTCCTCTGGTGCTCATGCAGAGTTGAGGCGAAGCCTCGAGACAGAAATAGATGCGTGATCACTATCTCAGCTACTTGAATCACTTCAGCGCACACATTCTGTGTACGTGCTGCTGTACCACATGCTAGAGTATGCACGTGAGTACTTGCTGCCAGCAAGGTTACATGAGTTCAATGACCGATAAATTGTTTTGTTTATTTTATTGTTTTTGTAACAATGTAATAATAATAATAATAATAATAATAATAAAATAATAATAATTCCATTAATCCTATCAGGTGTAAGTTTATTGGAATGTTTTCTCAGAATTATATCTTAGAATGCTAAAAACTCTACACATATCAATGACCAGTAGCCACTGTAACATCATCCTCTCTAACTGGAATGGTTCATGCTTTGCACGTACTGTGCTCTGCCACTAAGTAAATATTGCAGCATTTATAACTGATTAATGGGGTTACTAGGTTGAATAGGGTTTGTAAATTATACAACAGGTGGTTCTGATCAAGCAATGTGATTGGGCGAGAGGCATTCCATGAGTCCCAAAATACAGTATAACAGCACTCGAACTTTCAGACGTCATTCTGCTTTTGTTTATGTTCAGTTTGATACATTGGATCTGCATGGAACTGAGTTACGTTTTACTGTGTTTGCCTTTGTTTGACGAGCTGAATTTAAAACATAAAAAAAAAAAAAACCTTCTGGTAAAACTTGTTGTGTAAAAGCAATATCACACTCAAGGTCATATGTTATACTGAATATTAGCACGGCTGTGGTGATCTCTTCATGCCTGCGACCACATCACAGCCGTGCTGATATACTGTACAGTGTAACATACTCCCTCTTTACTCTGTTGCATCTGTGTGCTTTCTTTTTTCGCATGCAGACTTTCTGCAGAGCGAATTCTTGGTTTCCTTCATGGTCGAAGTGGCTGTGTATTTGTTTTCCGTTGTTGCAGAAAATACCCCGCATTCTGTGGGCGAAGAAACTATCATGTCTTCTTCGTTTTAGGCATACAGTACGTCTGATATCACTAGACGGCTGACCAAGCTGGTTGCACCAGATCATTTGAGGCTATAGCAGTGAAAGTGAGTGGTGTGTTGAAGTGCCAGTGGTCGTAATTTATTCTGTATATGCTCCAGAGCTTAATAAATTAATAGCAAACTTCCACATTGTCTGTTTAAAATGCTCAACAAAAAAGGTAAAACTTGCTTATTTTGAACTGGCATCTTTTTAGACCATTTACCAACTTTACCATAACAGTGGTCTACTCACTTGCATTACAATGAGCTAGTCAGCTTAGTTTAATAATAATCATACATTTTATTTGTATAGCGCTTTTCATAGTAGTCAAAGACACTTTACATGAGGGAAGTAAATAATATAGAAAGTACAAGAGATCCAATATAAAATCAGCATTCAATTACAAAAGCAGCAGTGCTATCTTACATAGACATAGAAAGAATACAAAGGAAAAAACATTGGATAAAATCAGATAAGACTAAAACATTACAAGGGACAGAACAATGGAACAGAGAGAGGAAAAAGCTCAAAGGATAAAAGCAATTTTGTTTTGGGTTTGTTTTCGGGTTTTGGGTGAGGCTTTGAAAGTGGGGAGTGAAATGGAGTCCCGGATGTTTTTAGGGAGGGCGTTCCAGAGGGAGGGGGGAAGCAATGGAGAAAGCCCTGTCGCCCGAGGTTTGATGTTTGTTAATTCCATGTACTGAAACTTCTCAAAACTACACAGTTGTAGACTGAAAGAATATGAGACTTTCAGCAAGCAATATTGTAATCTATTTGGGTTACAGCTATGTAGGTTTGGTGTAGGATCTTTCTCTGGCTGGCTGGCTGGCTGGCTGGGCACCTCGCCACCTCTCTTTGGGTAGAGTTGGGGGTCTAAAAATTCTAAAAACAAAACAAGACAGTTCAAGCAGAAATTGTTAGAGTGTGGTTGCTGCCAATACACTGTCAACTGTGTGTTGAACGTGACGGTGTTTGAAAAGTGTCTGTATGACAAACGGTTCACGAGATATGAAAGACAGCATGGCAAACATAGACCAATGAAAACGGATCTCCCCACTGAGTGCAACGGCGCCACCTGTGAGTCTCTATGACAAGTGGTTCACGAGATATTAAAGTATTTTAAGTGTAAGGGCGGGGCAAACATAGACAGATGAAAATGGATCTCCTCGCTGACTCCAACAGCACCACCCAAGAGTCTCTAGAGAAACGGTTAACAAGATACGAAAAGGGGCGGGACTTAAGTGTGGGGGGTGGGGCAAACATAGCCCAATGAAAACGGATCTCCCTGCTGAGTCCAATGGTGCCACCCACAAATCTGATATGAAAAGGGGTGGGGCTTAAGTGTAGAGGGTGGGGCAAACATAGACCAATGAGTCCACATGGGGCGGGACACATATGTTTTTAGATCGCCACAGAGGCCACATCTTTCAACGAAAGTACACATAAAGTCACATAACCCTCCACCAACTAGTCCTTGCACTTATATTCAAATATCTAAGCTTTGGCTTTTATAATGTTACTGCTATGGCACTGTTTGTTGAGCTATGCGCCCCCATTGAAATGCATTGAGGCTTGGGGCCGTTAGGATTTGGAATTATCAGTTTGAATTAATTAGCAGGTGCAGCTGCCCAGTGGGGTCTTATGCACATTTAAAGAAAACGTTCTATTAAAGGGACAGACACATAAATGAGCCTCATAGACTTCCACTGGGAGAAAACACACACACACACACACACACACACACACACACACACACACACACACTCACTCATTCACATACACACACACTCACACACACATATAAACAAACACATTCATTAGCCCCACCCCTAAACTTAAGCCTCGCCCCTTTTTCCTAACTCATGAACCGTTTGTCGTAGAGACTCGTGGGTGGCACCGTTGAACTCAGCGGGGAGATCTGCATTCACTGATCTATGTTTACCCCGCCCCTAAACTTAAGCTGTGACCCTTTTTCCTATCTCATGAACCATTTGTCGTAGAGACTCGCGGGTGGTGCCGTTGCACTCAGCAGGGACATCTGCTTTCATTGGTCTATGTTTGCCACACACCCCTTCATATCTCTTGATCCATTTGTCATACAGACACGGTTCCAACACTGTCGTGTTCAGCACACAATCAGCGGTGTATTCACAATTTCTGCTGGAATTGTCTAGTTCTTCTTCTTATTATTATTATTATTATTGACTGCAATAGAGCATAGGCCTAGTCGTTAGGAAATATTTCATGTTATTCCAATATTTCAGAATTGCCATAGAAAAGGAATGATTTACTGTAGGCCTAAACAGTGTAACAAGTCAGATATGAAGCTACAAAGAGGAGCATTTCAGATGAGCAATCAGAATGTCATCAATAGCCTAACACATTTAAAGTCATGATTGTCTTGATACATGGTAAAGTATGGTCCATGGATAGAAGTCTTGAGAGGAAATGAGTGTGGAAATGAAATGATGGGGACTTTGATGGAGGCATTTCCATCAAAAAGCGAATTAGAATGTAGTCGAAAGCAATGCTTCTCAAACTTTGTCATGTCAAGGACCCCCAAATTGATATGCATTAGATACCAGACCCCCATTTGAACAGAATGAGATTTTGTTCCAGGGACCCCAATCTGTTGTTAAGTTACATTTGTATTTTATATGTTTTGGAGCTCTGGGTGGGACAGGGGTGCACCAATGAGGCAATCAGTAATGTTGCCCATATCATGTAACATAGAAAGCCACTGGTTGATTGTTTTATACAAAGTGTTCTAATCCACTGTAACGTGGTTTTATTGTATCTGGTTAACCCATGGTTTTATCTTGTACGTCAAGGTACTTTCAGCACCTCATCCAGTGCTTCAAGCCTTGGTTCTCAGTGGGTGGGTCCTTGAGGGGGTTCCAGGGGGTCCCCAGCAAAATGGGGGGTAGTTAAATTTCACTAACATTCTATTCACGATAAGTTAGCATGTGTAAGAAATGATTTTCTGATCATAGGTTTCACTCAATGTTATCTCCCCAAATACAGTTGCCTACAATTATGTACTAAATTATATCTAACAAAAATCTTATCAATTAGGGATTAACGGCTTGTTATATCAATTTAGGGGTCCTTATGAAAAGGTTCGACGACCACTACTGTAGAACGTGAAACTTGTGCGAAAGTGCGCATGCGCGAAGGTTACCTCCCCCAGTTGTTTATTGGAATCTGCAGCTGGCTGGCTCGCAAGAGAGTTGAAAATTCCCTCAGTCTCCATGTGAAAATAGTTTTCCATCTGAAGAGTTGAGGTTGTTTTTGTCTTACTACCAGTCAGAAGCTGAATACTAATGCTAAGAGTCAACTTTCTTTTTTTCTACTCGTTGTAGAAAACGGTATCAGCGGTTTCTACGAGGAGCGTTGGCCTAACTTTTTAGCAGCTGAAGTAAGTTAACCTGAAGTATCCACGCAAATGTTGGTCGCCATTCTCATTCAACAATAGACAGCTATGTTACTAGCCATGTCAATGGCGGCGGAAGCGCGAAAACACAGATTTCTGTTAACGTTAGCTACTGAACTAACGTTGATGTTGAGTGACTAATAATGGACCTATTTATTAAATTGTTTGTTTTCCATTTCAATTTAACGCTGATTGGAGTTGTCATCAGTGGTATGCTAGTTTTTAATTTCCGTCAGTTAACATTGCAAAAGTTAATGTTACATTTTTCATGCTCAGCAGTTGCAAGTTCATGTAGTTTGTTGAATGTGATGTAACGTTATCGTAGCTAACTCAATGTCTTGTCTACTCATAATGCAATTTTTTAAATACACTTGGTCAACATCATGAGTCCCAGTTCCGCTTGCCTTCGTGGCTCGTTGCCGAACTTCCGTCTTTTGTTTCTGGCATAATGTTTTTTTTTTGTCAGACTTTTCTTTTGTTTCCATAGTTCAGTGCAAGCAATATGGAGTCAGATTATTACTCACAACTGCATATTGGTCATTAACTTAATGTAATCTATTTTGTAGGTGTGTATGGCCCAACATTGGGCCGTAATTGATTTTGAAATATTTGCATGTCTCTTCTTACTGTCTTTTAGGGACGCTACACGATGGATCTCCAAAATAGGCTCAAAGCCTCCCTGAAGAGGAAATGTCAGAATGTAAATCGGACAAAGTCTAAAGACATTGCATTTCCCTCAAGACTCTGCATTCACAATTTAGACATTTTGGGTGTTCAGAATTCGAATATGAAGCGGCACGAGTTTAGATGTGTTGACGGCCATTGCACACAGCTAGTCTCTAGCTCAGAAATATTTTCCTGTGACTGCAAACATGACAGCAGCAAAAGAACAGTTATCACTTTCGGTGTGTGTGGAATAGGGAAAACCACAGCTGTGCAGAGGTGCAGTCTTGACTGGGCAGATGGAAGAGAGTACCAGGCCATCCACCTACTGTTTCCTCTCACATTCTGGGAGTTGAATTTGCTGATGGGGAGAGAACTAAGCTTGATTGGACTGCTCTACACCTTTTACCCAGAACTGAAGGGACTTGACAATTCCAACTTAGATGGATGCCAAGTGTGGTTTGTCCTTGATGGATTGGATGAGTGTGATCTCCCTCTAGACTTTAACTGTCCAACAGTCAGTGATGTTGCAGAAGTATCCACAGTAGATGTCCTGCTGACCAATCTGATCATGGGAAATCTACTCCCCAGTGCCCACATATGGGTAACTACCCGACCAGAGGCAGTAAACCGTATTCCTCTTGACTATCAAGTCAAAGTAACTGAGTTACTAGGGTTCAGTGATGAGCAGAAAGAGCACTTCTTAAGAACGTCAATTGGGAATGAGGACCTGGCCAACAGAGTCATTGACCATGTGAAAATATCAAGAAGTCTTGACTTCATTTGTCAAATACCTCCAGTCTGCTCCATCATGGCAGTAGGTTTGAAGAACCATGTACTCAAAGCAGACGATGGGTTTAGTATCAGCCCCATTAATCTGACTGAGATCTACACAAATATGATGAAAACTCAAGCAACAAACCCAGATGATACGATGATTGCTAAGTTGAAGGACCTAGCGCTTAACAATTCAGTACAGTGCAGCAGCATATTTTCTGAGGAGGCCCTAAGAGAGAGTGGCATAAGTGCCAGGGACGCATCAAAGTACTCCAAACAGTGCCCTCTTCTGTTGAGAGAGGAGAGAGGGCTGTACAACATTCCAATGTATCGTTTTGGCCATTCCAGTATTGAAGAGTACTTACTTGCGACATCTATTTTGAACAGGATAGAATCAAAAGACCTGCTCTATTCTTGCCAAGCCCTGGTGGATAAGGCCTTGGAGAATGAGAGTGGACACTTTGATGTGGTCCTTCGCTTCTTATTTGGCCTCCTGAAGGAACATGGTATAATGCAGCCCACGAATGATCTTATTTACTACACCAAGAGCAAGATCCTTGAGAACATTTTCAACGATAGTGGCGTCATGCTGCTCCACTGTTTAAGGGAGTTTGATATATGCACTCTACGTGGTGATGTCAAGTTCTATCTCAAGACTTCAACACCTCCATTCCCTGGATTCCCCCCAATAGCCTGGCAACGTCTGTCCCAAAGGATAAACTATTTTGATGGGGTACGGGCTGTTTATAAGATGGATGTGGCCAATAGTAGTAATAATGAGAGACTCCTGAGGCAGCTACCAGACATTTTGAAGTCAAATGCAGCTATGTAAGTTAACCATGTATTTGCCTCCATCATTTACATATGTCCAATAACAGTCTTCATGAATTTGTTTCATAGATGAGGTAATTGTTTTCTGAGGTGTCCATCGATGTTCTTAGAAATTGTGACTCATCATTTACTCTTATCTCCTTGCAGGCTGCGTTTCTGTAACCTGACAGAGAAATGTTGTCCAGCCTTAGCATCTGTCCTCACCACAAAGGACTCAAACCTGAGAGAGCTCGACCTGGGTTACAACAGCATGGGAGACTGTGGAGTGGAGAAACTCAGGGATGGGCTGCTGGATAAAACCTGCAGACTGAAGATACTCAGGTTGCAGGGCTGTGGAGTGACGGCACGTGGCTGTGCATCCCTGAGTTCACTCTTGAGACAGTGTCCCAAACTGAGAGAGCTGGATCTCAGTGGGAACAAAGTGGGAGATGACGGGCTGCAACAGCTTGCAGATGCCATTGGTTCCCCATGCTGCCGTTTAGACACATTGAAGTACGTGTTGCAGTGGGATGTAGGCTCATCCGTCCAGGGAATTTGTAGAAACAATTCTGTAACAGTTTTGTGTTTTCTTAATATGAGATATTCACAGACTGCAGAGGAAACAAATACACTAGTGTCACATACACAAGCCTACTTGATGTAATCTGCCTCCACACATGACACACAAATTTACTTTAAATGCTATATTGGCTCTGGGTAGAAAATTAATTATCTCTGTAGGGATATTTTGTCCAGTTGAGCAAATTCTGGGCACATTTTGAAAAATCTAATGTACTATATAATATATACGTTTTCACAATCTCATTCATGTGAGAATGTTTACACTTGACTGACCTCATTATTTAGCATTTTTATCCTTGATTTCACTGGCTTTTCTGCCCTAAGCTTTAAGTGTTCTGCCCAATGATGAATCAATAGAAAGATGACCTACAACTTTAATGATCCATCTTCAAACATATTTGAAATGTCTCACTTTACAGACAATTCTATGTGATGGTGCAGTCTTCATTTGCGAAGTGACTTATTTTGTCTATTCATTTCAGCATTTCCATCATGGTGATATGCAATTCTTTTAATTACAGGCTTTCACAGTGCACAATTGAGAAAAGTGGCTGTCGTACTCTGGCTTTGGCTTTGCAGCAAAATCCCCACCAGTTGAAAGTTCTAGATCTCAGCATCAACGCAGTCGGAGACAAAGGGGCCATGGAACTCTTCACAAAAATTGATGTATCAAAGCTAACAAAACTGGAGTGAGTTATTGAATTAAATGTTACATGAATTAAAGACTGTCCTTATTGTTGTCTTCATAAATGAAGGAATAACATTCCCTATCACCTCTCTTTGGCAGGATGTATCACTGTAACCTCACTGCGTTAAGTTGTGAGTACATTTTCACAGCACTGCAGTCTGAAACCAGCACTTTGATAGAGCTCAATCTGAGAAACAATGACCTGAGGGACAGAGGGATGGAGCTCCTTGCCAGAGCCATGTTTGCATGGTGTAGGCTGGAGAAACTGAAGTAAGGATAAAGATTCCTTCCTTCCTTCCCTCCCTCTTTACTTTATTCCTTATTTATTTACTTCCTTTTTTCTCATGGGGATAATTTTTTATACCTCAAATTGGTTGTAGCCATTGATACTCGGCAGTATATTTGACAGCTAATCTTTTTTTTTTTTCTCTTGGATTTCTTAATCCATTCTCTTCATGTATTTATAATTTATATACTCCAATGATTGGCCTTAATGACAAGTCCCTGTTCTCTGCAGTCTTGCAAGATGTGGAATCACCAGTAAGGGCACCCTCTTTTTGGCAGAAGTCCTGTCTTCAATCTCAACTCTGTACAAAGGAAGACTGTACAAAGGATGGCAAGCCATCGAACTAAGAGAGTTGGACCTCAGCATGAACAGCATCAAAGACAAAGGAGTACAAGACATTGCCGAAGGACTGAAGAACCCTTTTGGTCATCTCAAGATTCTCAAGTGAATACCTTTCAAAATCTTTACAGTATAAACAGTATAACATAAAAATGTGATGAACAGTGATGTTTTGCTATTAGGGCAACATGCTGAAACAAAATTCTCTCCTTACATCCTAGCCTGAGCCATTGTGATCTGACTGAGAAGTGCTGTGCAGCGCTCGGTTCAGCTTTGGGCTCAAATGAGACAGCTATAAGCCAGCTGGACCTCTCAGGCAATGACCTCCAAGATAAGGGAGTGAGGAAACTCTGTGTCGGACTCGGGCGCACCACCTGCAAACTGGATAAACTATCGTAAGTTGGGGTTACAGTTGACTAGTGTATTTAACCATAGCACAATCATTCTACCATATACGCTGTATTTTATGTGTCCTGTTTCTTTTACACCTTAAGAAAACACGTTTTTTGTTTTGTTTTTCCTGCGGAGTTGATGCAGTTTACCATGGTGGCAGTGGGTCCTTAAAAAGTCTTAAAATGTCTTAAATTCACTTTTACTAATTAAAGGCCTTAAAAAGCATTAAATAGTCTTAAATTCTATTTGGGAAGGTCTTAAATATTTTAAGTAACAAAGATGTGTTCCTGATCTAGTATTTTCCACAAGTGATCAATGGCTCTCTCTGATAATGAAGCATTGATTGTGGGTGCTGTTACATCACCGCAAGAACGCTCCCATGTGTTACAAGTAGTTTCATGACACTCCCCTCCCCCTTATGCTAGCTACCCAGTGCTTGTGCTTTGAAGTTTGGCTAAGTAGGCTTACTAGCTTGCCAGCTAGTTTTGTGAGTATGGGGAAATGCAAATTTAACTACAAACGGCTCGAGAATAGTGATTTCTCGTGGTGGTTACAATCAGTGCCGGGAAATAATATAATAATAATAATAATAACAAACACTGCAACAGGAAATAAACAAGGGTCCATTTAGAATGTCTATGTTGATAAGTTGAAACTATATTTTCACATTTGCTTGTTTTATTGCAAAATTGGTGTTAAATTGAATTACACTGTGGCATTATAAGGCATCAAAGTCTTACATTTAACTTGCTGATACCTGTAGACACCCTGGTTTACACATTTTGAAAATTATTTTCCTAGAATTGAGACACTGGTGCATTTTTCCCATCTCTTTCCAGATTGAGGGGTTGTGGACTCAGCTCGAAGTGTGTTCCATTCCTGACCAATGCCCTGAGATCCAACCCCATGCACCTAGCCGAGCTGCACCTGATGGGCAACAATATGGAGGACACTGATGTCAGAGTTCTTGCTGAACTACAGCAGAATAAGAAATATAGACTTTGCATATTTGAGTAAGTGCTAAGATCGATGACTCTTATAGTATGTTCAGATACAACATGAAGAGAAATATTGTCTCGCTTTACTCATGTCAGTTTGACAGTTGATAACTAGCAAAACTGGCGTGAAGACATGCTGGTGCATTTGGTCTCAGCAGTAGCATTGTTGACATTTACAAAAACAGGACCATTTCTAACCTATTCAATATCTATAGGTTACAGAGCATTCAGCGCAATCTATTTCATATTCATTGTTAATATATAATAAATATTTTCAACTTGAGTGAGCTCGGTTTGCGCTGCCAAGAGCAAAGATGGGTCTTTTCGCCTTCATTCATGTCTTTCCAGTGACTTTGTATGCATACGCACTGCTTCTAAATTTCATTTTGCGTTGTATTTGAACGTACAATAACACTTATATGAGACAAAAATGGGTCTATGGTGGGTCACAGGGGGTCAAATAAAAATTAAACGGTATTGCCTATTGGTAGGTCTATTTCAATCATCGGTTCTATCTCAGTGAAAAATGGAACCATAGGTTATATTTCAATTAGATGGCCTCATTGATTATAACTCCTCAGTCCTGACGTTGGTTAACATGTTCTACTTTCAACCCCCTGAAACCTGAAGATGAGCCGGTGGATCATCTGACATTGACATCACTGTCTTTTGAAGGCCTTAGCATGCTCAGTTATTCGCTGTGACCAGCAGCTCTAGCTGGTCGGTTGGTCGGTCAGTCCACAAAAGTGTTCCCACCCTCTAGCGGCCTCATTTCTATACCTTTGGAGGCTGAAATTTGGCATGGAAGTCAAGTGTATGTGTGTGTGTGTGTGTGTGTGTGTATGAATGCATGCATGCACATACATGGTCGCAGCTATTGCGGTAAAGCTAGTGACATCATATGAACCCCTTGAGATTGCAAGGAATCCATTGATGCCAAACATGTTATACAAGCTTACCGGGAAAGGGGCTAAATGCGACACCTCCAATTTCTAGAGCTCGAATATAAGACAACCTCACCTTTTCAGGTGTAATTTGCGGTGATTTGACTTGGAATATTCAGGACACTACAGTACTAGGATGCTCTGGTCAAATATAATTATTTTCTTTATAAACAATTTTTATTTCATCTTAAAGGCACTACTAGTAAGATTTCAACATCAATATATTATTGTAAATTCAGTGTCCATACCTTGGCAGAATTACTACAGAATCATGATGAGACCTGTGAGAATGACTGCGACAAGCCCGTTGTTAGAGTCTATTTTGTATTGATATTGTGCCACCGGGTCAGATCGGGGTCTCACCATCTGTGTCATCTTATATTGGGGCCAATACAGTTTATAACTTAATAAGCAGTGGATGAGAGCAGGGATTCTTTGTACAGTCTCCTATCCCTTAGCCATTACAGAGTATTCGACTGGGCAATGCTATCCAGTCTTAAGATGACCAGTACATCGACACAGATGTGATATTTTCATATCAGATTCTTGGGTAACTTGGCATATTTATGGTGTGTGATCCCTCTCAATGGCGAGGCTCTGGAAAGCATGGAAAAGTAACAGAACTGAGTTCTTATTGCTTTTGGAAATTTAACCTGGCACTGTTGTAGTGGGATGTTTTTCAATAATATATTTCCTCTATTCCAGCGTCACTATGGATTAGGACTCGGAGATGGAGATGGTGGATGTTGCTGTTGACAGCTGGTCACTGAAACTGACTGAATCCAAACCCTCGTCTACTGAATCTAAACCCTCTCAGTTCAGGTTCATAACATCAGCCTCATGGGAGAAAGGTTATTGTACTCCAAGGTGATGTTTGGACTTTTCAAACCTCAAATAAGTTTATAGCATCAATACATTATGATTCCAACCACTTGTACATTCCAAAGTGTTGCATAAAGATAGCCCCTCACATAATGTAATGGAAATGATGGGATACAAATGTATCTTTTTGCGTATCAGCCTAGCCTATCAAACTGAAGAGAAGGCAGTCTGCTGATATTTGGACTGTTCATATGTTAGAGCTACAATGTCATAGGTCTGTATATCCACTTCTAAAAGAAAACATTGGCAAGCCATATCACCTATGACTTTGGATGACAATGACACAAATATTAACCTACTTACACAAAGCAAGTAGGATTTGCCTCACAGACTGACCTGTTCTGCATAGGACAGTCTGATTGTAAACCTATGTGCGCTTTCATTCCATTACATATGTGTGCACAAAAGGACGTGGACAAAATACATATGTGTTCCATATGTGTGCACAAAAGAGCAAAAGGATGTGTGCACGAAAGGCACCAGGCCTGGATGGCGTGTCACCCTCCTGAAAATCTGCGCTGACCCGTTGGCCCCCATGATGTGGTCGCAACAACCTGGAGATGAATGCGCTCAAAACTGTAGAGATGACAGTGGACTTCAAGAGGAGCCCCCCACCACTGCCCCCCCTCACCATACTCAACAGCACTGTGTTGTCTTTGGAATCATTCAAGTTTCTGGGATCCACAATCTCCCAGGACCTGAAAGGGGAGCCGCACATCAACACAATTATCAAAAAGGCCCAGCAGAGGATGTACTTTCTGCGCCAGCTCAGGAAGTACAGTCTTGCCTCAGTAGCTGCTGATCCAGTTTTACACTTCACTGGGTCTGTTCTCTGCACATCCATCACTGTCTGGTGTGGATCGGCCACCAAACGGGACAGGAACCGACTATAACGGACAGTCAAGACTGCAGGAAAGATTATCTGTGCTGACCTGCCCACCATCTAGGACCTGTACTCCTCCAGAGTCAGGAAACAGGCAGGGAAAATCACTACAGACCCCTTCCACCCGGGACGTAATCTGTTCCAACTTCTCCCATCTGGTAGGTGCTACAGATGACTGTACACCAAAACCACCAGACACAGAAACAGTTTCTTCCCCCTTGCCATTACAGTTATGAACAGTTAACTCACCGTGGCTCTGTGCAATGGCCCCTGAACACTTCAATAACACTGTACCTATTCATTATATGCAAATACCCTGGAGCACTGTAATATATTTATTTTAGACTATACATTTCACTATTGTATATCTGAATAGGCTGTACATACTGTACATAATCCACGACTATATGTACATAGGGTAACGTGATTTTTCTTTTTTGCTACCATTTTATAATGATCTCTTCATCACTTAGTGCACTATTTGTATCCTGTTTACAGCTCACAAGAATTTTTTATGGTCAACTGTATATAGCTTAAATCTGTAGTATAAATGCTATAGTATATATTGTATAATGTGTATATTTCTCTTTTCTTTTGTGTAAGTACATGCGGAGTCGCTAGGCCGGAGTCAAATTCCTTGTATGCACACACATACTTGGCCAATAAAGCTGATTCTGATTCTGACAAGATTGTTTTATTAATTTGTAACGATGCATCAAATAGTGCAAAAGCAGCACTGTTGGTACTGACTGTACCAAAGACCAAAAAGACAATTGGTGAAGCCTCTTTCTCCTGTTACGCCCCCAAAGCATGGAACAGTGTACCACTGTCTACTCCGTATATCAGAATCATTTGACATTTTTTTTAAAGAAAGGATTTGGAAACAGATCTGTTTAAACTAGCTTTTAAATAGACACAATACTCAAACCCCCCTATTTTATTTTTATTTTTTATTATTAAGTCTGTGATGAGTTTTGCTATGTATTGAATTCTGCCATGTTATGTATCTTTTTATTCTGAATGTTCTTATTGCTGTTTTATATGTTTTGTACAGCACTTTCAGCTGCTTTTTGTATGAAAGATAAAATAATCTTAAACCATAACTTATTAGGCTAATGTGAATGAATATTAATTTAGACCAGGGGAGTGGTATATATAGAGATATTCACAGGTCAGACTGTTCTCAGACCAGTGGAATACATTATTATTCCAGTTATTCACTGGTCAGACAGGATGTCTTGTTGAAGGAATATCATCTACTCCCAACTTCATGCAGTTCAATTATGCAACCATTCAAAACCTGGAATCGAAACCTAGAAAATGAAGTGAAACAACTTATCTATATGGGCAACAAAACACCCTACAATTTACACAACTTTCTGGTCTCATGCTTTTCCTATATTGGGCTGTATTTTGATTAAATGCATTCCTGCCTACCAGTATTTTGTAATTTATTTTGATACATTTTACTAATGACATATAAATCCATAATTATGCATTTTACATTTAATTCCTGTTTTCAGATTGTAATTTGAATAGTTGTGACCAATATCTACAACCATAATCAACATCTTATTTTTGTATTCGTTTAAATGGAAGCTGAATATGTTTTTGCCCCAAAAAACTTGTAAAGTGTTTTGTTCGTGTTTGTTGTGGTGCGACTTCACCTAGTGGCGAAAGGCAGCAATTTCTTCACTAGGGGTTAACATAAATGCGTGTGACGCCGGTAGCAGCACTCAAGTTGCGGCTGTATCATATGCGCCATCGCACTGTATAAATAATACACTTCTCAAGCTACGGTAAGGTAGGCTTTATCAACATTTCCCCTCGTAACAAGCTTTCAAATAACACCGATTATTGTCAGTATCATTATAGGGTGTATTGCCGAAGACCGACAATATCGTGAATGTGTGTATAATTATGTAAGTGAATTGCAGGTCGACTGGGAATGGATAACTGCATGGCATGAAATTATGGTAAAACCTAGCGGCACCAAATGATGTAAAGGGGTGTGGGGGGCGGCATCATTTGCCATTTGCTCATTGGGCCTGTATGGCGCAGTTTCAATGAACAATATCACACCCTTGCGTCATGCGGACATCATCTTTCTCTGGTAGTCTGCTACGGTACAGGCAAATGAATAAGTAGGCCTACTATGAAAAGTCTGCAAGAGCAATAAACTGACATGGAAACAGTTAGCAATCCACACGCGCGCCACGACTCTGCAGTAGGCTACAAATGGATCATTGCCCGTTTATAGCATGAACTCTCAGTAATGGCCTTTGCATATGTTATCTGCATTAATTGGCTCCTTTCATCAAACACTACGAAAGCGTGTGCGATGCATTCAAAGGTAGAACTGTGCTGCCGGGCAGGTGCAGGGATGGCAAATTACTTTTACCCCAGTGTTGAATGATTGCTGTTGTGTATGATTTGCCTCCTTTGAAATATTAAACAGCCTGATCAAATAGATCCCATACCTTGAGTGATATGGATAGGGTGTGTATTAGAGGTGTCATGGCTTTGAATAGAAAAAAAGTACAGTTTTTGCCCTTAGTTTGTCCAAGATAAAATATGTTCTCAAAATGGAGGCAGGTGGATGCAGTCAGATGAAGTTCTGACTATTCATTAGGGTTACAACTGCTGGTAATGTCAGGGGCCTGTGTATGTGTGTGTGTGTGTGTGTGTGTGTGTGGGGGGGGTATGTCTCTCCCTTTATCTCTCTGACATTTTCATTGAACCCCTACTCTGTGTCAGTGGCTGTTCTGGGTAAGAGGATTAAACTCATGGTGAACTTTGGGGTGGAGTCTTGGGTTCAACTCCCTGATGATGAAAAGAGATTTTATTTGTCACATATTCATATGTATAGTGAAATGTTCTTGCGTCATCACTCCCAGGCAGTGCACAATGCAAGTAAAAAGAAAGAGAAAATATACATTTTAAATATAAATGATACAAATATCTAAAAGTTTAAAAAAAACGGCAGTATACAATATACAACAGTGAACATGGTTAAAAGTGATAGTGCAGTAAAAGTGTCAGCAGTATTTGAATGGCAGTTTTGCCAGGTATGTTATAGTGTCATCTGCATAGAATGTATTTGCGTATATAGTCCTTCCTAGAGTTATTGTTCATTGTTCATGGCTCTGATGGCCTGTGGGAAGAAGCTCTTCCTCTGTCTCTCTGTGTGATTTGTGGCTGCTGATAAAATAAGACTTATTAATCCCCCCTGGGGAAATTGGGTATATATGTTGCAGCATCAGTGAAGTTTTTAAATATTTTGGACAGCCCATATATCCACATCCCCTGAAAGCACTCAACCTCTGTTGTCTCAAACTGTGAATGTAGCCTACACAACATCGCGACTTAAGTAATTAAAGTAATTTAAGCATTTAAGTAATTAAACCTGCACTATGTAACTTTTGCATGAAAAAATATTATATAAATCACAGAGTTAGACCAATTTGGGCTGAACAAGAGAAAACCCTCCCAACAGTGATGAATGAAACAGTGAAATCACTCATAAAAGGTCTTCTGGTCAGACACGACAGGTGCCGGGAAATCCATAAAATGCTACAGTCTCTTTTCTAGAGTATACAACGTGAACGACACAAATATAAAACAGGGCCAACATGACCTGGTCATTTCCTCTCATCCGCCATGTTTAAACACGGCGCAGTTACCTCTCACTGCCTCCGCTCAGAAATATTGTTCTTCTCTTCCTCTTAACCTCCCAGGTGGTTCCTCTGAGCTGGTACAACGTTCTGTTGCCGCGGTACGGTCTGGTTCTGGAGCTGGGCCCGGACGGCCGGATCGTCGGAACCCTCCACGACCCGAACGGAAGCCTGACCTGGG
>OMKL01140947.1:0-12906 GCA_900302295.1 Parasudis fraserbrunneri | reverse complement strand
TTATTATTATTTTATTATTTTAAATTATTATTATTTTTGAAAATATTAAACCAGCATAAATGACCATTGAACTGCATTAGTGTTAATGATAATGAACTGTGCTGGTTTAATTATAGATATCCTATCTCCAATCAGCGGCAATTACTTTCTCAAATGTTTGCTCCAATTTTTATTTTATTTTATATTAAACTGCCATTGATTACCTTTGAAATTCAATAGCATTAAAATGAAATGAGTTAGAGTTCCAAAACCAATGCTGGTTTAATTATAGATATCCTCCCTCCAATCAGTGACAATTACTTCCTCAAATTTTTGTTCCAATTGTTAAGGAAAAATATGAAATGGTCATAAATTACCATTGAAATCCTATAGCATTAAACTGAAATGAGACATGGGTAGTAAACAAGAGAGGACATGTATTTTTCCCCTATTGCATCCCGACTTCAGTGTGAACCAGACTGCCGAGGTGTTGAAGGAGACAGTTTTTGTTTTGAGAGGGGCCAGTGTGTTGAGGGAGGCAGACAAGGTGGAGTTGAGTTTATTGGTGAGATCATCAGGTGAGGTGAGGGCTGGTTCCAGGGGGAGAGCATTAGAGAGCATATCTGAGAGTTGGAGGGGATTGATAGATTTTGTGTTTAGGAAGGTTATTTCTCTGAGGAGTTGTGGACGCAGGATTGGGGATGGAATAGTGAACTGAGTGAGGCTATGATCTGACAGAGGAAATGGGGATGGATGGATGTTGAGTACCGGTAGATTGACAGAGCAGACCAGGTCAAGGTTATGGCCTTTGACATGGGTGGGGAAAGTGACTGCTGGGTGAGGTCGACATAGGCGAGTGAAGTGATGAATTCAGATGCAAACTTACAGGTGGGTGAGTCAATGTGTATGTTTAAATCGCAGAGCAACAGTAGAGAGGGAGAGGGGTGAGGCTATTGTGAGACAGTTCAGACAGAAAGGATGAATCATGTTTGGGTGGCCGGTAGATGAGGATGACAGTCATTGAGCAACAGGCTTTAAATGCGAGGAATTCAAATGATGAGACTGTGGGGAGAGTGAGTTCTGTGACCCTGAAATTGTGATTGAATAAAACAGCAAGACTGCCTCCGCGACGAGAGGGATGAGGTTTACAGATGTAGCCAAAACCGGGGGGGTTGCTTGATTGAGGGAGATGAAATCATCAGGTTGTTGCCAAGTTTCTGTGAGCAGCAGAAAGTCAAGTGAATTGTCCGGGACTTTAAATGAGTAATGTTAACTGTGAGTAATGAGTAATGTTTACACTGACGAGGAATGATATTGACTAAATCATGTGTAGGAAATATTGCCGGGTAAATAGTTATCTAACTCCACCAATATTTGGGCAAAAGACAAGCTGTAAAAAGTGGGGCAATCATGAGTCCAGTCTGCAAGAGTAAGTTGACTAGATTCATTATGACAACAGACTGTCTGTAGGCTAAATGACACAGTTCTCATTTTGGATTTAGGGTTGGGATGTACATGTTTATTTAAAAGCCATGTAGAAACTATGAAACGGGGAACCACCATAATAATACAGCTGGGGTCTAAATTACCTATTTATATAGAGCACGATTTGAATTTGGAAAGTCTGCTTTCTATATTGGTGCCCCGGCTTCCTGGGAGCTAAAGATAAGTTCTCTACCCACTTATAAACAGTTTAAATAAACAATTCTGAACATTTCTGTTTCTATTTGTGGTTGTTTTACGGATTGATTTCCAGTGTCTTGCGTGTATTTTATTTCTTATTGTGTTTTTATTGTTGATAAACTTATTGTTTTATTTATATTCTGCTGATATTTTATTATGGTGTTTTATTGTTGTTGTTTTTTTTAAATTATGTAATCTCGGCTACATTGCAAATGAGGGCCTGGCCCTCAACTGTACTTCGAGAAGTTAAATAAAGGTAATGAATGAATGAATGAATGAATGAATGAATGAATATAGCCTAAACAAGTCCAGCCCAACAAGGCACAGTAGTCTTACAAGTAGCCCAGTCCTCTATTATGAAAAGTAGGCTTACAGGAGCCCTTGGCAGGTGAGCCAAAAAGTTGATTTCAGCCCTTGGCTCTAGACTATTGTAGCTTCTCAAACTTCTTAACAAATGATCCTTCTTGCACGTAAGGTGAATACCACTGAATTGATCAATTTAAATGTGTTCCACTTTAATGTTGAAACAGTTGAATTAATATTTCTGCATACAGTTAGTGCTACTGCACACCACTATAATATTGATTGAGAATCCCATATGAGACCAAGATGACATGCTAGATAGTAATAATAGCAAATTGCAATTGTAAAAAGCAATTGATTATTTTTGGCTGTTAAAAAATCTGCCTGGCTGGTAAATGTTTTCATCCACCACCCACCGTGGCAGGTAAGCCAAAAAGTTACATTTGGACCCTGCTGGCCAGCTAACAGTTTACAGTTTAGTCATTTAGCAGACGCTTTTATCCAAAGCGACTTACAAGTGTGTGCACACCAGAAACTGGCGATAGGATCAACTCGAGTAAACAGTCGGTGGTATTATCCGCATCATAGTGCCATAATCCAGTGCATAACTCAAGTGCATAGCTAAGTACAAACCTGTGAGGGGAAGAAAGGGTTAACATATATACACTTTATTTATTTATTATTATTTATTATTTTCTTTGGTGAAGTATCAAGAAGTTACGTGAGGTATCTTGTACTTTTTGTGTGACCTCAATATAGATAACATGCATATGGGCTTTAGATCACGTGTGGTGTTCACGTTTGTTTCTCAACTCGCTACGAACAACGCGCTTTACTCCACACCTCCTCATCATTACATGTATGAAATTCACACTGTCGAGCCAAAACGGCCCCAAATATGTGCTGGTTTCGCATGCTTGCATATGAAACTCTGTACTTAAATGTTATGCTCCACCATTCGAATATCTATTCTTCACGGTGCCATTTTCAGACTTAAAGAGGAATGCCACCCTTTTTTTTTTTTTGAATTTACATATGTTCTTCCTGTGCTCCAGGACAGTTCAGTCAGTATTTGTGAACACACAGCACTCTGCTAAAGCTAGAAATCAGATGGAGAACCCTCTGGTCAGTGATGTAACTGGGATGTAAAATCTGAGGGCTGCTACATAGACAATGAATGGCGCTCTGACTTCATGAGGCCATCAAATGTTTATGTGAGCTCTTCTCTTACACCCAAATTAGATTTCAATTCTGCTTCAGAACTAGCAATGCTAGAATATAAACCTCATTTGGGTGTAAGATCTCGAACAGACATTTTAATGGCCTCATGAAGTCAGAGCCCCAGAATATAACTAGAATTGGGGGCGGTGGTGGCATCAACCTTCATTAGTTGGGCATGTCCTCAGTTGTATAGTAAATTGGAAGGCTCTAGCTTGAAAGTTAATAATAGCCACGCCCCTTTATAAATCTATGAGAATAAAGGGATGGAAAAATTGGTGAAAGAAAGGATAGAAGTGAGCTATCCATACAAAACGCACATGCACACCCCACAGACATAGGCTGAAGATGCCCAGCAGTTTTTAAGCTGGCAGCATTGACAAAGAAGGCAATTACAACATCAGCTTTGTCAAGCCAACTTAATTAAGAGATTTGCAGAATTTTATTTTATTTTTGTATCATCTACGCGAGCACACGTATGGCAGGAGGTGGAAGAGTAGGTGGGTCTTTGTCAGCATCGAGTGGAAATTATGGAGTAACAACACACTGGCCACTTGCCGTGCTGTATTGTTTGATTAGGGCGCCATGGCTCGTAAGAAGTTTTGAAAATGTGGAAAATGCAGTCACAAATCAATCATTGCAGCTTTAACTGAATCCATTTTTTCCCCTCTCCCATCTCTTGTTCATACTTGCATCTTTCAACATGTGCCCCTGGTTATGTTTCAGGAGCGGGATGCAGAACCCAGCGGCGTTGCCAAGAACGCTCCACTTAACCCACGAAAGAAGACCAAAGGTGAGGGAACAACATGGGTGTCCACACCAGGAATCCGGTCAACGTTTAAAATGTCAACAGAAATGCGTCACGTTTAGGAAAATCTCTTTTAGGTGATTAAATGCATTTCTTTGAAGTGCTGACATCACTGTGATCTCCAACCAGAAGTCTTGTGCTGTAATCGCGCCAGGTGCGGGACAGTGTGTTGCAGGAAACAACAGAGTTGGTGTTGAGAAAGTCTGTGTTGTAAGAATAGCCCGGCATTATCTAAAAGATAAAGAAAATGGTTTGTGTTTGTGCATTCCCTACGGGCCACCAACAAAAACGTGGTTCCACACTTTGCTTTCATAGACTCGAGGACACACATAAATCGTGCCTCACATTAACGTTATTTAACTACTATATTGTGCTACAAATGGGTAACATACATTAGTCTGCGTCCGGCAGACTACCATCAAGTCTGCAATGACCATTTCGAAAAGGGATGACTGACAGCCAAAGAGAAGACGGAGTTTACCTAAACGCTTTTCTTTCCTCAAAAAATCTGCCGTTAGAAGAGGGGAGAGAGTTCTTATTATTTGAGTCATCGTGGTAATGAAAGAAGTCTGCGGCGTTCAGGGTAAAACTCACTCAGGATTGATATCATCAATAAGGCTCTTTAGACTTCTCTCATAACAGTCTGTCAGTACCAAAAACAAGCACTTTACGTTAGATGTTGTTACGGATGCATTTGCCCCAAATTATACATTAGCGTTACATTGCAGCCCGATTTGCAGCATCTAGCTGAAGCTAGCTTGCTCAATATGGGATCAGTTTTTCAAGATTGTGGTCTCCATCATTCGGTTAGACCCCAAAGTTCAGAAAAAACAGAGGACACTGCAGACTTCAGACTGACACTAGCTCTTACACAAAGAGCAAGAACAACTCATGCATTTTTAGGGCTGCCCCATCAGCCGATGAATCAGTCGGTTTGGTCTTAAATCAACAAAGCTTTTAATGCTTTTTTTCCCCATGCTGACTGAGTAATATCTGGAAAAATGATGAGCACATCTCTGGTAAGCACTAGATTTAAAGAGGTCCTTCTGCATTATTGCATATGGGAAACTAAAATTTTACAGATTTGCAGGGGAAATCAACGAACAGATCAGTCAACAAAGTCCCACAACTATTAGTCGACTTAAGAATTTATTTAGTGCGGACAGCCCTAGATGTTTTAGGGTGTAACGCAAAAGTAATGTAATGAATAGTGTATCTAATTACTTTTCTTGGGGACTAATAAGTAATTAGTTACTGTTGAGAGAAGTAACTAGTAAAACTAATAAATCCATACTTTTTTTTTTTAGTAACGTTTCGCAGGACCACACCACAGTCAAGTGTGCACAGTTCAAGGTGGAGAATCAAGTCTCCGATAGCTACATATTCCCCTACATTATCAGGCTATATTGAAGCCAAGGCCACTCTGAATAAAAAAAACCACATTGACATTCGCTCCTCCTCTTTTGTTTTATTATTCATCTCTGTTTTCTGAGTAGCAGCAGGGGCATCTTCAACCTCTGGAAAGGTCAAAGGTCAAGAGAAATGGATGCCTATACCCAAGCCCTCCATCACAGCTCTGGAGAGTGTGCTGGACCTATCAATACTGTGAGTGACCTGACTAGCAGCTCAGCTATTTGCTCTGTGACAATGTTAATTTACTAATGAACCCCTTTTAAGTTGCTCATGAACTCTGACCTCTGTTCCATAACTCCATAACTCTGTATACTGTTACATTTTATACCTGTAGAGATCCAGTCATGACCAGCCAAGTGGTTTTTGTGCATATTTAAATGTCTTTGTAAAAAAATCACACAAAAAACACAAAAACATAAAAAAAACGTTTAAAAATATTTTTATCTTGTCTTTTTTCACTTGCCGTGCTGTTCTTTTACAACAAAGTAACTTCCCCTCTGGGACAATAAAGTCCTTTTTTTCTTTTTCTTTTTTTTTTTTTTAAAATCTTATCTTAAAGGGCCACTTCGCCAATTTTCAACCTGAATCCTATCGTTCTGTTGTGTGCAGGACACATGATAATGAGGACATAAATCTTACCAATGTGTTCTGTGTCTTGAGAGCTCAGCCATACGCTGTGTTCCTTGGATAGGTGTGGTGCTCATCAAGGTGAATTATTTAACCGGCTAATGGGAAGTTTTAACAGCAGACCACTGTTTCCCCTCCATTCACTCCGCTGTGGTGGACCCAACACCACAAGAACGTTACCGACACAGCCGCACAGAACGGGACTTTGACAAAACATTATAAAACCCGTCTCGTTTTCCCTCGAAAAGTACAAACAAGCACAGGTCCACATCCGCAGTAGTGTTTTTATTACAATCGATTACATGAACGTTTTTTGCACTACGACCTGCACTAGGACCAAAACTGGGACCAGAAGGGATGGACGTGGAACGAACACTATAACCCTCCCCCCCAGAGGAAACGCTGAGCAGTCACTTCGCCTTTTTTGTCTTGAGATTGTGGTTGATGAGTAATAAAAAATGTTCTCTCGCAGATCTATCCTTGTCGTAGAGCAGAAACACCAAGAGGAAACGCAAAAGCATCTCAACATGTTGAAAAACAGGTGCGTAAGTGGATGCCTATATATAAAACCTGTATGAGCCTGAGGAACCCGTGGTGGTGAGATGACAAGTGGCAGCAAGCATACGGTTTCAAGAGGGTTTTTAGTCTACGCAAAAACCTATTATTATTATTATCTGAAGAAAAAACTAGAGCTGAACAATATGAATGAAATGTCATATTATGATTATTTCGGCAGATACCACAACAATATAACTTGGAATATACTTCTTTAGCGGTCTAGTCTCAAGTATAGAATCGACATTTCTTTTTCATGTAGTTTCAAACCGCTTCTGTAACGTGCGAATACATTTAAGTGGAGGGGGTGGATTGGATTGGGGGCGACAGTGGCTCAGGAGGTAGAGCCACTTAACAACTAACTGCTCCCGACGAGCAGGTTGGCACCTTGCATGGTTGCCTCCACTGTCGGTGTGTGAATGTGTGAGTGAATGGGTGAGTGTGAGGCATAAGTTGTAAAGCGCTTTGGATAAAATTGCTATATAAATGCAGTCCATTTACCATTTACCATTACATTTACCTGCCATAACTACTGTGTACTATGCTTCTATGCCCATATTACTACGCTACTATGTCTATACTACTATGCACTCGAAGTGAAGCACTCAAGTTCGGCACTGCCAGACGAACAACACCACTTACCCTTAACCGCCAGAGGTGTACCCTCTCGCTGACTAGTTGTACACAGTTTCTAAGTCGCTTTGGATCAAAGCGTCAGCTAAATGTAAATAATGTAAGCGTAACCCTATGGAATTTCGCTGTCTTCTGTTGAATTTCCCGATGATGACCAGTTTCCTTGTATTTCTGGGTACATCTGCCACATTACTCAATCTCACTTTCTCTCATATTTTGCGCATCTGTTAAAAATTCTTTACATAAAATAATGCACATGCAGTGAGATGGATATTGCTTTTTTTTTTCTTCTTCTCATATTGGAATATCGATCACTTCGATATATTGTTCATGCCTCAAATATAACTTGCAGCGAGGGCTAAACTCTAGTTGCATGGCAGGAAATTCCTTTATTCTCAAGGGATTAATGCAAGAATCATAGGGGAATTGTGGCCGAAGAGGGCTTGGCAGAGTACACGATCTCCCCCTTTTAACGTTCACTATGGCAACAAAATGGTTTGTTGGTGGGGATAAGCTACAGAGAGGCATCTCGGCTCATCGGGCTATAAATGGATGTCATGATGTCCATGACCGCAACAGTACCTTTTTCAGAAGTAAAGTAAGTCCACGCAAATGAAGAGGTAGCTATCTGATAACACATTCTATATATTGGCAATGAGGCAGTTCCAACAATACCAGAGAATACTGTCAAAAGGTCAAAAGTAAGAGCAGATTCAGAGGTTAAGATGTGATGTCATAAGAGGGTCAGAGTGACTAGACTCCCCCTTTCTCTCTCTCAAAGCAACCTGTCATGGTAGCTTGCTTACTAATTTGCTAACGTAGCCCGCTATCAAAGCTGCAGTGAATATGTCTTGGATCACGAGGTAATGCAAATGGTTCAGGGACTAACCACCTGAACTGAACAAGCTAGAGAGAGAGACTCAAACCAGCCCGTGAAACAATTTAAAGAATAAAATGTGTTTCACAAATCTTATTCTGAATCTTCACAGGCATGAATATGACCGTATCAAGACATTTGGCGCTTTACAGCTGCTTTAAAGCTGTGACGCTCACCCCCAGTGTATTTCTTTCATCCATACCATTTCACCCCCAGTGTATTTCTTTCATCCATACCATTTCAGGTTCCTGGCCGAATGTGCACAGCTCAGAGTTCCAGTCCAGAGGTGTGGAGGCGCAGCGCCTTCCTACCACCAGCATCAGGAGGAGACCAAGAAGTCCCTGGTCGGACGGAGGACTCTGAGCAAGCTAGAGGTGAGAGACAGAAGGGTCCCTGTCCAGACCTAGTAACCAGGGATGGGATGTAATCTACCACAGATTACCGTTTTTTAACATCGTAATCGTTGTCACCATCCATTGGGTTACTTTTTAGATTAAGTTGTTTTGCCTCCCAAATCTACGTACTGTAGTTGCAGTATCGTAACCGTGCACAAAAACAGAGTTGGTAGAATTTTTTTTTTTCTTCATGAATAAAATGGTTCAGTTAACTGTTGTGTAACAGCAGTAAGATATTTATGGCCGTGCTGTACTGTTGTGCTGCTCCATGGTACTTGGCTTCGTGCCTGTGACTGAAGTAGCAAAAATCTTGTAGTATTGCATTCATTTTTTACTGCATAAATAAAAAAATATTATTGTTATTATTAATAAATAACATTTTGTACAAATGAAACATAAGATGTTCCTCAGAACACCTCAAATAGATTAATTTGGCTCGTAATGTAAGTTCACCATCATTTAAATATCATAATATCTTGGCAAGGTAGACTACATTGCATAAGTGCAATGCAAACATGGGGAAACGTGTGTGTGTGTGTGTGTGTCCAGAAGGATAAAGAGGCTGTTGTTAGCACTTTGTGGACGACAGAGGAGCAGATTACCTCTCTGGACCACAAGTGCAGAAAACTGAGAGAAGATTTGGAGGAGGAAGAGGAGAAGGCTGAAGAGGTATTTTAAGCGATTACAGATGACTGCTTAAATATGAACAGAACATTTCATTTATTATAAATATGTTAAGAGACCATAAGCAAGACCTGCCCCAAAGTTCAGTCAACACTTAATTTCCTCTTTCAGCCAACTCTGTTGTGTTCTCTCTCTCTCTCTCTCTCTCTCTCTCTCTCTCTGTGTCTGTCATAGATCTTACGGATAAGAGAACCAGGAGTCATCGGCCTGCCCCCTCTTCCTCCACAAAAAGACGGCGAACCAACCCTCCAGGTGGGCATGAATGGCACACACCCTGTTAATGATTAACCGGTCATTGTGACACGTCATTGTTACTGGGAACTCGTGCCGTCGTCGACTGGTCCACATTATTCAACCGTGGCGTTTGAAAATAGGATGTGGTTAAAGTTGCTGGCTCGACACATCCGCTGCAAGAAAAGAGGAAGGTCTGAACATCCGTGGTGCAATACCTATCTGCAATACTCTACAACAGTTCCTCTCGACGAGGGCTCCGGGGACCCCCAGGGCTCCTTGAGGAGGAAATTAGTTATTTATAAATTATTTAATTTCACCATCACTTCATTGTCTAGAAGTTAGCCAGATAAGAGAATGTATAAGAATGACTATTCTGATCACAGGTTTCACTCCCTCCACTGTTATCTACCCACCTATAGTATATATAGTTATGGAGCGCTGGACTCAAACATATCGAACAACAAACATCCCTGAGACAAAATCTGATCGAATGGGGGTCCACGGCTTAATGTGAGTCAATGAGGGGATCCTTGACATAAAAAAAGTTTGAGGCTGTTTTTGAGAACACATTTCAAATATCATCATGATCGGGCAAGCCTGTTAGGAGAGGTTAATTTCTTTTGTTTTATGAGAGCAGATGACTCAGAACTTCACAGGCCTCCTTGCTATTGTAATTGGAAATCGGCCAGTGCATTCACAAGTATTGAATCATTTCCTGCTTTGATTTTTGATTGGAAATTTGATTGGATCCGGCGGTAATATGGTTTGGCCAATCAATTACCTGAATGACAAATTTAAAGATGTTAGTCCCCAGATTCCACACAGCGAGTTTGGTGAGAATCGTTGAAAAAATGTTTAAATGGCGGAAAATCCAATTTGGCGGACTTCATAGGTCGTGATGGCAAATGTGTTGTCCACGAAGAGACTCATCTCTGCATATCAGGTTCATGACTGTATGACTAACGGATCAGGAGATACACTAATTTGAAAATTGAAAGTTTGGCCTGCTGATGGCGCTAGAGGAAAGGTCACAGCATCACAAAAATCAATAGGGTTCTTCCTCTAGGGGTCATGAATGTGCACTGCAGATTTTAAAAGATTCAAATGAAAGCTGTTGGTGATATTGTGGTCAGACGTAGGACCTGCCGTGGCCATCGGGGTGAATCCATAATATGCCCTTTTGCTGAAGGCATCGAAAGAATTCCACCACTTTCATACCTTCCCAGGGTAGATCCCTTTAACTATAGATCCCTTTTTAAAATTTTAGACTGTGCATTTGACAAGTCACAAATAATTAAGCCTTCACATTGTGATATTCAAGACCACTTTTCGAGTTGCAGAGTTCTGTGATATATACTTTTTTTTTTTTTTTTTCAAGAAAGACACAAAATGATAGCGGTGCTTTGTGTCATCTTTTCATTCAGGAACGGATGATGAGAATGGTACCAAACACGGTATCTGAGACCACTGCCCGACGACTGGGAAAAACTCTTCAGAAATCGGCTCCCATTCACGATGCCCAGGCTCTGCTGTTGCCTGCTCAGAGATACGCTGACCAGCTGACCACTCACCTCATTCTGACTAGCGGTGTGCATTAATCTTCCCTGTAAAAAAAAAACAACAACACCACTTTATTTAACAGTAGTTTCCTATCATTTACCCCCTGCCCCTGTGTTTTTGAATAACTGCAGAATGCTGTTGAAGTTACAAAGGATAAAACATCACTGGACACGGATACAAATAGATTTCTGTATATTAATTTTTTATTGTGCAAAAATAGAATACATTTCTGTATATTAATGTTTTATTTTTCAAAAAAAAAAGAAGGAAAAAAAGATAATGCATTTAATTTGTCTATTTGGATCCCCATCAGCTGCTACCAAGGTAGCAACTATTCATCAACGTACATAAAATCACAAAACATTAACACACAACATCCATGAACCATCCATACTAAATCACATACATCTGACGTAAAACCCAGATCCTCCCTCATACCCACCCAGAACCCTCCCAACTTAAAGAGATAATCATGACAATAACAATGTCAATTATACTAATAAAAAGTAAAATACTATTGGCAGTCTCTTTCTTAACCCTCTCGTCCAGTTATGAATAGCCACATAACATTACAAGAGATGGGACAAAATAAAATAAAACATTGAACTACCATTAAAGTAAACACACTGCATCCTGTTTGTCAATTAACTATTCATCCAGCTGACAGCATCTGCGCTGAGGCTGTATGTCCAGAGTCTTTTCAGTAATAGTTCATGGTCAATAACATTGAAAGCGGTGCTGAAGTAGTCAAGCAAGTCAACCAACAATGTTTTTATCATCAGTTTGACTCAGGTTGGCCTTGTTTAAAAGCATGCTGAAACTCAGAATCAAGCCCATTGACAGAAAAATAATGAAAATAAATATGATCAGACTGTTCTCTCCATAAGTTTACTACGAGCAGGGAGAATACTAATAGGTCTGCTATTTGCCCCACTAAAAGTACTCCCACAGTTCTTAGTTATTGGAATGATTTTGGCAACTTTCTATGCCTGAGGGAAAACAATTTCCTTTTTAATTTAAGTGCCAAAACTGTTCACTGTATCATGTGCATATTTTTTGTCATCTGCAAATGGGCTGTGGTGAGTGTTTTTCTATAGGGATATCGTCTGTAAATAAGAAGTTTGATTTATTGCGTCCTTTTTATCCGTAACACAAGGAAACAATTCAGTCTTGCTTTCATTATAATAAAACCTATTCACAGTGGGACAAGGAATGCAACTGCAGAAAGTGAAACTTTGTAACAATATCAAGTCATCAGTCCAGTGTATACGAGGTCCACAAAATGAGATAGATGAGCCTATATAAGCAAAATAAGCTACTTTTCGCTTCTGTCAACATGGCTTTGTCCATTTGATCGATGGGCCATCAGGACATGATTGTTCACACGTTCAGATTGCACAGTCATGGGTTTTTGTGAAATTGGAGCTTGGGTTTAGCCATAGGAAAAGCTATATTCATGAAGTTTCAACCTTTGGCATTGCTAGTTAGAGGCTGCGAGTTACCGGTCTTCATTGACTTCCTTCGGACAGACTCCATGGAGTCATAGTTGAAAACCTTCAAAATAGTGGAGACGAGTGAGGCTCTGATGGCGTGGCCTAAGCCGCGGGCGGCAAACACATACAGCACGGGGTTAAAGGCACTCTTGATATACACCAGGAACAGGGATATGTACGTGGCCTTGAATGCACGCCTGTGCAGCCAGGCCAGTTCAGGGTCCCCTGCGGTCAGAGCTCGCAGGAAACGGCAGGTGAAATAGGGCACCCAGCAGGTGAGGAATAAGAGCATGGTTAAGAAGAGCACCTGGTACAGCCTGACCATCCTGCAGGCCGAGTAGGAGGAGGAGGAGGTGGTGGGTGTGGGGGGGGCTGCGCGCCGTACGGTGAACAGCACAGCCATGTTGCTACCCATGAACACCAGCAGGGGCAGAATGAACCCCG